>QFDD01005596.1:0-13585 GCA_006871305.1 Vachellia collinsii | reverse complement strand
CAGCAGATTCATTCCAGTAAAAATCTTGCAGATTTATTTACCAAGTCACTTCCCAGTACGACATTTGAAAAGCTTGTTCATGATATCGGACTTCGCAGATTCAGAGATATCAAGTGATGTAGTCAAGAGGGGGAGTCGATACACGCTGTACTCTTTTTCCCTTATCTAGGTTTTGTCCCACTGGGTTTTCCTAGAAAGGTTTTTAATGAGGCAGCATTAGGAAGTGTATCAATAAACTGTGTACTCTTTTTTTTCTTCTACTAGGTTTTTATCCCATTGGGTTTTTCTTAGTTGGAGTTTTTTTTGAGGAGGCACATGTTTTGTAATGGACATCCAAGGGGGAGTGTTATAAATATCTTTCTGTTTGGATGTCCATATCTGATTTGTTATTCCTGATTATTTATCTTTTATTTTAATATATCCTAACAGTGTACATCCATGCCTATAAATATAAGGCATATCCTGAAGATAAGAGATAACAGTGATTGCTCCTCCTCATTTTGCTCTATACTTTTCTCTCTTCGTTCATTCCCTTTCTCTCAAATTTATAACAATTAGAAGTTTTTAACAAATTTAAAAATCTAATCAATTTACTTTTCCCCACTTAATATGGCAACATAAATAAAAACCATGGCCACCGCTCGGCTTCGACGTCCCTCCAACACTAGCCATCGTCTTCCCGTCTCGATTCACCTAATCGAACTTCAAGGATCCTAATCTAAATGGAAGAACAAAGATCCTATAAACAATCAGTCACTGGATCCTATACTCAACCTCCAGCGCTGTATTCTTCTCTTTTCTGTTTTCTAAAGAAAAAAAAATGATATTTGTAATACAGTTACTGCTCCAGATTCATCAAGCTTCAAATACAGCTAGTATCCGTTCCCTGTTCTAATCACATCTCCGGTAGGTGGATATAAGAAATCAACATTACATCTTCGATCGTATGGAGGCATTTGTTATTAATAGGGACCATCGTAAATCCATGCCAATGAGCATGGCTAGCTAACATATCATCAAGATGATTCACAAATTATTTTCAATTTATGGCAACTGAACAGTCGGCAGTGACCAAGAGTATGTTTCACAAATTCTGCGCTACAAAAATGACAGTGAAGATGAGCTTCTGTAAAATTTTACTCAATTCCATCCAACACAACTGCTGCGTATTAAATTGATTGCCACACGGCATGTGTATTTTCAAGAGAATAGTCACGTCTCAGGGCTTTGAAACACTTCCGAAAAAGTAAGGACTCGGCTAAATCGAAAGGCATGCATCTCAGCTCAGTACTTTTGATACCACACCAGCGCCAACTGTTCTGCCTCCTTCTCTCAAAGCAAATCTTTGTCCTATAAAATTTTAGCACGCAATACATATAAAAGCCTTCTCTTTCCAGCACAAAGAGTACAACACTTCACAGAAGGAAAAAAGATTTTGCAGAAAGAAAATCCAGTAGCAGAGATGAGATTGAAAAGTTCAAAAAAAGAAAAAATCAAATGATACTGACCTGCTTCGAGTGGAACAGGTGAAATCAACTCAAACACTGCAGTAACATTATCTCCAGGCATAACCATCTTAACATTTTCTGGCAATTCTACTTTTCCAGTAATATCAGCAGTCCTCATGTAAAACTGAGGTCTATAGTTTGAGAAGAATGCCGTGTGTCGCCCTCCTTCATCCTTTGTGAGTACATAAATTTCTGCCTCAAACTTCTTGTATGTCTTTAGAGAACCAGGCTTAGCAATGACCTTTTTTCAACAAGAGAACATTGTCGGCTAAGAAATCTCCCAAATATAATAGGTTGTCCTAAACCCCATTACAAGGCTCAATAAAAAGGAAACACTGAATGGATTCACTCACCTGACCGCGTTGGATGTCTTCTCTTTTTAGACCACGTAGAAGGAGACCAACATTGTCACCAGCCTAAGAAAATGGAAAAACTCTAAATTTAGTTAAATCTATGCAGTGCAAATAGCTCTTAAGATAGAGAAACCAGACACTCACCTGTCCCTGATCCAATATCTTCTTGAACATCTCAACTCCAGTCACTGTTGTTTTCAGGGGACCACCCTACCAAAACAAAACCCATTGTACTAAGATCCAACAGAATGGTGAAAGGAGTTTGTCAAAATGTCTGATATAAGAAAATAATTCATCAACTATTTAAGATAAAAGAGTTCATTAATCATTGATTATGAACAAAAAAGAACAAGAGATTCAAAGTGATGACTTTAACAAACGAAATGGCATAAGAACACACACCTGCATTAGACCCAAAACCTCAACTTCTTCTCCAACTTTTATGGTCCCTTGCTCCACACGGCCGGTGGCCACTGTTCCACGTCCCTTCAACATAAATTAAAACATTGAGGTAATGGCATCCCAAGAAATCATTGCACTTGTTTAAAATGTGCTTTTTCAAAATAAAAGAGGCAACCAACGCAGATTGCGAGCTTAAAAGCATTTGATATCTAACAAATAAATAATAAATGTAGCAGAACTCTGTCTTTTAAAGCATCATATCTGATTCAAATTAAATAAACTTCATACTTGATCATCTAAACATTAAAGCATCACGTGAGAACATGTTTGGACAAGCACAGAAATGCTAGATTAGCATAACATTCATAATCAGTTACAGCTCATTACAAAAAGATCCAAATCAGAAGTCAAACTCCTTTTTACCTGAATAGAGAATACATCTTCAATGGGCATCAAGAAAGGCTTGTCAAGCTGACGAACAGGGTCAGGAATATATTCATCCACAGCATCCATCAATTTTAGAACGGCCTTCCGACCAATCTCATCATTTGTGCCCTGTAAGGCAGACAATGCAGAACCTCTAACAATAGGGATTTCGTCACCAGGGAACTTGTAGAAGTTTAGCAGCTCTGCCAAATACATTAAGTTAGCATAACAAACTAAAAAAGTCTATGAACTTGTATTCTTTATAAAGGCAGGAAGAAGAGGAAGACTAAAATACCCTACCACGAAGCTCCATTTCCACCAGCTCTAACAACTCTGGATCATCAACAGCATCAACTTTATTTAAAAAGCACACAAGAGATGGCACACCAACCTATATGATGCATAGAGCATGTGTACATTAAACTAGAAGTTAAGGCAATTCTAGATTTAATAGTATGCTCAGATATACAAACCACTGTTAAAATAGAATACCTACTTGGCGGGCAAGAAGAATGTGTTCCTTGGTTTGAGGCATGGGTCCATCAGGGGCAGATACAACAAGTATACCACCATCCATCTGGGCTGCTCCTGTAATCATATTCTGCACCCCAAAAAAATATAATTTTAAATCGATTCATGGTTACACAAAAGCAAGTGTGCAAAAAATAAAACTTTGCAGGATATTACAACACTGCAAAAGGATGTTTTACAGACTTGTACTTTTAGATACAAGGCACGCACTGAAAAATAGGATTTTGTTAGATATTCTTTGGCACGCAAATGCTATTTTTATCTTTTAATTTAAAATTCAGTACAACTATTAGAAAGCATCATACAAGCAAAAATAAAACTAGAATCATAAAGCAGATTTATAGATTAATAACTAACAGATTCAGGTCATTTCTCACTTTCTTTCAGCCACCTTTCACCTTTGCATACTAGGAAAACAAGCCTAGAGATAAGAGATCCATTATTTGTGACAACTTCTCCACATGGGAGCCTTGTAGTATTAAGCAGGCAAATCTTAGAGAGACAGAACCAAAGTTAAAACTTACTTTAACGTAATCTGCATGTCCAGGGCAGTCTACATGTGCATAATGCCGCTTAGCTGTCTCATACTCAACATGTGCCTGAAAATTGAGTTATCATTGTCTCATAATAGTGAGATAGAAAATCAAGTAGTCTATTGCATGACCGAAACGGCCTGCTAGAATGATTGATCGAGCAATATATGTCCCAACCGTTGCAATTGTGATTCCTCTCTTTTTCTCTTCAGGAGCCTTATCAATTTCATCAAACGCTATAGCCTTGGCCTTTCCTTCTTCTGCTAGAACCTGAAAAAAGGCCAGATAAGTAAGTCATGATGCTACAAGAGTGAATGCTTCCCAGTTCATACCAAAGCATTGATGTGTCAGGTTGATATCTAGAAAACGTTGAAGAAGTACAAACCTTGGTAATGGCTGCAGTGAGTGTAGTCTTCCCATGATCAACATGCCCAATAGTCCCCACGTTAACATGGGGTTTTCTGTCAGCAAGTGAAGACAACAGGTGAGAAGTCGGAAAGGGAAGGGAAGAGCATATCACGTCATGCACTCCGGAGCACTAATCCCATTCACGAAATTGAACCTAATAAGCAAAGCTATATGACATCATGTCTTTAGATTGGAGTTGCATAATTAACTAGCCGTGAATCAGCCATTTTGTTTAAAGACAGACGTACTGCGCAGGTTCCAGGAAGCCATAGCTGGCCTCAAATAAAGAATTCCGACCTCGTTAAGGAAAGGATTTCACCTTGCGTTTAGATTGGAATTCCATGACTGACTACCGGTGAGTTGACATTTTTACAGACAAATATACCGCGTACGATCTCATAACAAAAATATTTAATTTGGCAGCTTGGCAATCTAAGAAATGAATAGCCGGAATTTTTATCCCGTGGAACAGTAATCTTCTTTTGCTTATTTGTGGGGGAAATCATCATACAAATACTCTCAATAGTAAAATGTGACTAAGTACTGAATGCAATATGATGCTGGCACACAGAGTGTTCAGGTGAAGGTCAACCACCCATATATTCATAATGTCCTATTATACGACGCGCGCCTTTAAAGACACACGATCGTTTGGATCAAAAGCGAGCAGTAGCTCGGACGTAATAAGCTGGTTGAGGCAGAACTTACGTTCGTGTGAAAGTTGCCATTGACCTCCACCACGGATTGGAAGCAGAGGTTGTCTCATTTCCATAGACCAACTCAGAAAGCTGGGAATGAGCGAAGGGTGAGGCTCGAGAGCAAGAGTAGATTTGAGAAGAAAATGGGATTAGACGTTTGGAAGCAGAATTTCTGAGAGCCACCGACGCCATTGGGGAGGGAAGGAGTCGTTGGTGAATCGATGAAAATGGAGAAGCAGCCCTAGAAGGGGAAAATGCAGAGCATCGAGCGCTGAGAGGCGAAAATGCACTTTAGTAGAATGGGGTTTTAGCAGCGTTGAGGGTTTTACTTGCAGCGCAGAGTCCGGCTCGCACTACCCGACCCATTTGATTCCGTGATGATGTGGCCCAATTCTTCCAACCCGACCATTTTAGGTGTAATTATCTACTACTGATGTTATTTTTGCACGTGACCTTAAATTACGCTACTAGTAGATTTTACAAATTTGATCATTCGTGCTAATTCACTCGCTGTGATCAGCTTGATTTTTTGGAAATATGATATGCTTCTATTTAAGATAATATAAAAAATTAAATATAAAACACATTTTTCAACAGATATTTAAATTTTAATTAATCACGTTATAACGGATTAATATCTTTCAATATATCCCTCTTGTTAATGATCAACTTGATTGTTCATGGTTGTAGTGTTTGCAATCCCACGCATGGGTTGCCTTTGGAGGCTCTCTCAACCATTGGGCTTTGGCAAAATGAAGGTCATCATTCTTTCACGGAGGTTAGTCGGATTCATGATTTTGCCTCACCTATGCCTACAGGGCTACATGAGTCGGATGTTCCTCATCCGAATGCTTATTTTTGTTATTTTTTTTATTTCATGGGGATAAACAACCCGGGGATTTTTAGCTTATTTGGTAATCACTTCCCAAAATCACTTTAACGCAAGTCGAGACAAAACTCTCTCACATACTTAACTCAGATTCTGTGAAATCAATGTTTGAAACCTAGTTTTTGTTACTTCCCAAACAAACCCTAAGTTTTGGTACTAAGCCCTAACCATTCAATGACCCTAAAAAACAAATATATATATATATATAGTTTGTTAACCCCAAACACACGCTTAACTTTTTAAGTTCTATCATTCTAATTATTTCTCATCTTGTTATAGAATAGACAGTAAATAAAATTTTTGATCATATTTATAAATCATACTATAATATACATTAAAATGAGAGTAAAGTTTAAAAGTTATTAAACTTTAAGATAAGGTTAATAAAATATAAAATTTTTCTTAGTATGTGTAAAACATGTTAAGAGTTATTATGAATAAAATTAAAGTTTACATGAAGCAAAAACTCCATGAGAAAGGGATGAAGTGGTTTAAAGAGGTATGTTTCTAATAAATTTTAACCTCTTATTTAAAATCAAGAAAGGTTCTTGCAGTCATCAAATGGATGTTACATCTTGCCTACAAGAATTCAAAACTAACAACTTAACCAAGTGTGTGATTTACACCTGCTCATGAAACGTCAGGATAGATCACACGTAGTTGCACCAATATTTGCATGGCAGTAAAGCAAGACAAAGCTTGTTAGCCAGGCAGAGAAAGCCATGGCATTCTCACAATCATTTCCACAATATGCATTATTGTCGATCTTTAATATAAGAGTCAATTAATTTTTTATGTATAGTTAATTTATATATTTATCATTTTTCTTACACTTAGCTGATAGGCTAATAAATAATCTAACGAATGCATAAATATCTCATAATATATATTAAAATTAAATAATCTATTTAGCATTTGTTATCTCTAAAAAGATAAATCGAGTCTTGTACTCAGGAGCAAATGTAAAATATGAATTACGATAACAATATTTCACAACTAATTATCTTCGTCAGGCCTCCTTTCCCACCGAACATACATTGCATGCGTGTGTGGGTATTTCTTCTGGGTAAGTAGAGCTACTAACATGGGACATGTGAAATCCCATATTAGTTGGAAAGGAAAATGAAGCACACTTTATCAAGATGTGGATACCTTCCCCTCGTATATCCTTTTTTAGGTTATTATAAAAACTTAGGGAAACAAAATAGTGCTCTGTTTGCAACAGGGATAACATGTATAAGACAGGAGCTGTGCTGTTACCATTGGTATTAGAGCTAGGCTTTCGGTCAATGGGCCGGTGAGAATGTTGGACCCCATGGGGGTGGATGTGAAATTTCACATTGGTTGAGAAGGGGAACAAAGCATGCCTTATTAGCGTGCGGATGCCTTCCCCTTATGGATAATTTCATTGGTTATTGTAGGAATCTAAGGAAACAAAGGCATACTCTATTTACAGCAAAGATATCTACGAGTGAAGGGCGCTGGTCTATTACAGGACAACCCACAAGTTGCAAGCTGGCTTACCGTGGGTTGGTTCCTTGGCAAACTAGAATTTTGTCAACTTGGTAGGTCACATAATTTTTTTTTTTTTGAAAAATAAAACATCATTTGAAACTAAAATATGTTTAAGAAGTTTAAATTATGAAAATACCAACTTGAATATTTTTTTAATCGAAAAGAGAAGGCAAAGTTTGTATTTTTTTTTCATCTTTCTTGCCTTCAATAAATAAGTTCCAATTTTTAAGAAATAAAGAAAATGGGCTACCATTAGGGTTGGTGGGTTGGCTTGCCACAATTATGGGTTAGATGGGTGTGAGAAAAAAAAAACACCCTGCATTAAAATGGACCTAAATTTTTCAAACCTAACCTGCCGCTTTTTGATAGGTTGGTTCGCAGGTTCAATCCCTATTACTAACTTTACAAATAAGCTTTAAAATAGATGTGGACGAAAATAAAATCACCAAGATAGAGGACCAAGCAAGCAAACAAACTGGTGCCGCGAGAATTGCATTTTCTCAACCTGTACTTGACTATTTGGTTTACTTTATTTTAAGTTATTTTACGAAATTTCAAGTAAGAGCTTATTTATTGACCATCTCCATAATCACTTTTACGTAAGTCGAGATAAAACTTCTTTTACATACTTATATCGGATTACGTACAATCACTTTTTAAAAGTTAATCACAAACAATCTATAAATAATAAGAAGAGGTTTTATTTTCACTTACATAAAAATATTTTTTAATTGATTTTAGGGTTTTGTAAATAGGCATAGTAGTGAGCAACAAACAAGAATGTCACTCGTAGGCGATGAAAACCATGCAAATTGTGTATTTTTTATTCATCTCTGGTTACATGATATCAGCCATAAATAATTGAAAAATACCCAAAAGATGTATAACTAATTTGATGATTATCTTTAATTTAATTTATATCTATTAAATAAATTATATTGATTAGGATTGCATTTACGAGATCACTTCTTAATGAAATTTCCTATTTCTGCAACTAATTTAGGTTGTTTGAAGCTTTATAAGTACAGCAAATATTACCTTGATTGCAGGTCTTTTCTCATAAAATGAATATAAGTATTAATATTTGAGTTCGCTCCTTATATACCTCCTTTCATCCACCTTATCTCTTCTATGCCCCCCTCCTCATTACTGTCCTCCGTCATCCACTCTCCCCTCCCCATCCGTCCCCTATCTGGTTACGCATCCGCATATTATGTTTTAATATTTTTTAATTAAAAATGAAGATATATTAACAACAGGGACCCGATCAGCGCTTCACTTTTCTGCTCCTTTGCCGTTCGCTTTACTCTTTGCATCGAATTCTTTCGCTTTCTCCTCCGTTTTCCTCGTCAAGCCCCCTTCTTCTCTTACCCCTCCTATTTTTAGTTTAGTTTCCTGAAGAATGAAACTTTGGCTAACACAATCAGGGCTTTGATTGTCCCTCTCCCTTCTTCTGCCGAAAACTCATTTGCTGCCCTGTCATCCCATTTCGTTAGTGCTGTGCATTTGGAATTTTGGATCGATTTCGACTTTTTTTTCGGGCTTCTTACAAATACCCTGACCGCCTTTCTCGTGTGAACGAATGGGAAGCATTGGCTTCAGTTGATCAGGAGAAGGTTGTTCATCATCAGAGCTCTCGATGAAGATGATTCCCTGGGGTGGAGTCAGTTGCTGTTTGAGTGCGGCTGCCCTTTACCTTCTCGGGAGAAGCAGTGGCAGGCAAGTGAATTGTTGTCTATATTCACCCATCAATATTAAGCTATGAACTATGACTAACGTGTAATCTATTTTGCGTAAGACTCGTCGTGGCATTCTCTAACATGGGAAGCTATTTTTGTGGAACAGAGATGCCGAAATCCTTAAATCCGTTAACCGTGTCAACCAGTTAAAAGAATTAGGTATGTGTCTTTTCTAGAACATGAGATGAACGATCTGGAGATTTTTTTAAATCTTTTTATGCTTCCAGAAAACGGTAAGACTATGCTCATGGAAGTTTTAGATTGTATATTTATGGTACAAGTCTCAGAACCCAAAGATGCACAATGCAGGTTTGTATTCGCAGTGCTCGTAGATTTGCTTAGTTGTGTTGCCTCCATCGCAACTAATTGATTATAGTCATATCCTAGGAACGCAAGTTTTAAATCAAAGGCATTGTTTCAACTACTGCTGTTTGCTATTTACGTGAAAACATCACGTTAATACTGGCTGCTGAAAATTACAGACATTGTTTCACCAAGTATTTCTTTCCATTCAGCATCCTGCACACCCATTGTACAGACCTTGCAGTTCAATCACTTAATTTAGTACAAAACGTCATCCTGATAGCAATTTTGAAAGTTTGATTTATTTTTTACTTCTAGCTTCTATTGTCTAAACTTAGGTGGCAATGCGGCATCAGTCTGAAAGATAGCTTCTTAGCCCTAAGAATGACCTTATTTGGATGCTTAATTACTCTTGGTTGTGCTTAACGATGCAGTTTTTTTAATCATAATTTGTATTTTTTTTCACCTTTCAGCGCAGTTGTTAGATGCTGAAATATTACCTCTAGTTGTTGCAATTTCTGGAAGAGTTGGCTCTGAAACCCCAGTTAACTGTGAATTCAGTGGTTTAAGGGGTGTAATAGTTGAAGAAACGGTAGATGAGCCAAAACATTCTTCAGAGCTCAAATAATCTTTTTCTATGAAAATATTTCCCATCTTGTTTCAGTCCCTGTAAATTGATGTTGATCATGGTTGTCTTTTCTCTCTAGGCAGAGCAACATTTTCTTAAACACAACGATGCTGGTTCGTGGATACAAGATTCTGCTTTAATGCTATCCATGAGTAAAGAAGTTCCTTGGTATCTGGTGTGGATATACCTCCCTCCTTTTAAACTTATTAATTAACTTGTAATTTAAGTTATGGAGTGATGATCCTCTTGCATTGAGATAGATGAAAGACCCAAAACAGTGTTTGACAGAATGCATTTTTTTATTTTTGACAACTAAAATCACTTGAAGTAAATGGTGGTCAAGCTATATACATGTCACAGCTCCTCATTTTTGTATGTTAGGATGATGGAACTGGCCGTGTTCATGTGGTTGGAGCTCGGGGTGCTACAGGTTTTGTATTACCTGTTGGCAGTGAAGCATTTGAAGAGTCAGGTCGGTCACTTGTGCGTGGAACATTAGATTATCTCCAAGGTCTCAAGGTGGGAGTGCTGTTAATTCATTATAATCATCCCCGACCCCAAAACGCTCCTTCTCACTTCCCAAAATTGAATTTAGATTAGAGAAGAGGACCTTCCCTGGCTTCTATGAACTGACAAAGTTTAACCACTTTTTAGATGCTTGGAGTCAAGAGAATTGAACGAGTACTTCCAATTGGCACATCCTTGACAGTTGTTGGTGAGGTATGTGGTGGGTGAAGTTGTAGTTAAATGCATTTCAAATATTGAAATAATTGAACGGGGACTCCCATATGAATTGCAAATGATATTAAAGAGTAGTCTGTGCTTACAAAGAAAAGGGGTATGTACTTTAATTTTTTTTAACCACAAAAAACTCCTTTTTTGTTTTACTAATTCGTGATTTGTTCTGCAATAACTTTTGAACTGTATGAATGATCAGGCTGCTAAAGATGACATTGGAACCATCCGAATTCAGCGACCCCACAAAGGGCCATTTTATGTCTCTCCAAAAACAATTGATCAGCTCATTGCCAATCTGGGGAAATGGGCAAGGTTGCTTTATAGCTGCATAGATGTTTATTTGGTGTTTTTATGTACTACCTTTTGGATTGACTGAAACGTTCTTGATAGGTGGTATAAGTATGCATCTGTGGGCTTGACCCTTTTTGGTGCTTATTTAGTAGCCAGGCATGCCATTCAGTACATCTTGGAAAGACGACGACGCTGTGAACTGCAAAAGAGGTATGCATCACCGCTTGATCCTTCTCATTAGTATTGAAAAACTGAATAGCATTCAAGAAATTGAATTAGTAAAAAGGAATCAGACAAATTGCCGTTATTCAAATGTAATCTTTTCATTTCTTTGTTATTCTGTTTAGGGTTCTTGCTGCAGCTGCTAAGAGGTCAGGACAAGATAGTGAAGGTACATCCTGTGTCATTTAATTTTGCTGTGACTTTTATCAGGGTTACTCAAAATCTGTGACTTCTTCTCAGGCGAAAAGGCTGAGAGTTTACCAGATGGCGCAAAAAGGGATCGCATAATGCCAGATTTATGTGTAATATGCCTTGAGCATGAGTACAATGCTGTTTTTGTTCCGTAAGCTACTAAACTTTTCCTCTTTCTTGCTTGACCAAATGTTCTGATCTTTTACATGTTTCTGCTACTAAAGTCCATTTATAATTCCAGGTGTGGGCACATGTGCTGCTGCACAACTTGTTCTTCCCACTTGACTAACTGTCCTCTATGCCGGCGGCGGATAGAACAGGTAGTGAAGACATATCGCCATTGAAAATGATGGTGCCAAGAGTAGATGATCCCATGTGGCAGTCTGATTCACGCCCTTTTAAGAGTCCAAATAACATTGAGGGCAACGGCGATGATACAATTTCCCTACTTGCTCGCCAGCCAATTTCACGGGTTCTGCCTGATAATCTGAAATACTCAAAGCTTTCAGGGATACATGAAGATGAAGGACATCATTCTTTCTTGTTTAAGGCTGGTCCTTTTGACATCTCGATTTGTAAATATGTTTATAATTGCTACAGTTGTTGATGTATTGTACTTTGCTTAGTGTTCAAACTTAATAGGCACGCTATTGTTAACCATTCCCCAACATTGATACAGTTTTTACGTTGAAAAATTGTGCACAATGGCTAGAGGATTTAGTTGAAGGAAGCGACTTCTATAGAACAGATTTGTGCGCCCCTTAGTGTTTACTGTTTATCACTCTATGAAGAGAGCAAGTGGTATCTTTAGATTTGTAATTAGAAGACATTATCATGTATTCTCGTGGACAAATGGTACGATATAGATTGTGATTTTACGATTTTGTAAAGAAATCGTGCATGTACTCCATGGGCTGCGAAAATGGACACAGCCTCACCATACCTCACTGAAAAATGGAACATACCATGTGATGTAATTTCTCATTTCTGAAGCTGGAGAGTCAAAAGAAGTGGCTTTTAAAAAAAAAAAAAATTTGGTCACTAGAACCGAAATTCGGCTGCTGTGTATCTAGCTGTTCGGTATATATCCTTTTCGTTTGTGGCAAGGAGACTCATGACCCATGAGGATAACGTAAGATGCTATTGTGAAAATTGGATGGACTTCAAAAGGCGGGAATCTTTGCCCACAAAACAATCGATTTAAGCACCAATTACTTGGGTTCGGGAGTGCTTGGTTTTTTGGAGTTAGACCCCTCATTCTGAAATACTGGGTCACCCACATTTTTGCCCTATCTAATCAATTCGAGCATTATATTATGCCTACGGCATATCCCATATCACTGCCTCAAAAGTAAATCTTCCTTTTTGTGCAGCATCAAGTGACATAAAAAAATCCATATAACTTGACACTGTACTGCAGGCCAATCATAATCATATCTGTATTCCATACGCTTGTTTTCCCCTTTTCTTTCTTTTTTTGGTGTTTCGTTCACATTTGAGGTTCTGCATCATTGCCCAAGTGACCTGGGAAAACAAAAAAATTGTCTCTTCCTCTCATCCTGCTCCATCCACGTGTTCGCTTCCCACGATTTAATTCGTTAAAATATGCAAATGCAACCTCGAAACGGGAATCATGTAAATGATACATACGTGCCATATACGCGACACACTGTTAAAAACTTGCAGGGTCTTTCATCATTTGCTGCACGATTGGAATCTGGAGTCAATTCAAAGAAAACAAGAAAAAAATGGTAGTAAAAATAGTACTGAGGTCTTTCAGCGTCTGTTACAAGATTGGAATTTGAATCAATTCGAAGGAAACAGGGAATATAACGCGGCGGTAAATAGCGTGATACAAGGTAGCGTGGATTCTTTCACCTCTGTTGCTGGGCATGGAGGCATGGAGTAATAGTAAATTCAATAAATTAAATATACAATCGGCTTCCCCCAGAAAGCTATGTATCATTCTTACCTTGACATATAGAATACATGAGCAGTGGAATCACGCCTTCCTACGTGGAAGCCCACATCTGCAGCATAGAGGCTTCTTTATTTCTTTAGTCCTTCGAGTCTTGCCTGCATCTGATACCTCAACTAGGTGCCCGCCATCGCTTTCCCTCACGCTTCAAACTTTATCATTTGTTAAAAGTTTTCTTTTTTTCTTTTTTGCCGAGTGTTAAAAGTACTATTTTGCCGAATGAATTTATAG
>QFDD01005595.1:0-12891 GCA_006871305.1 Vachellia collinsii | reverse complement strand
TCAAGCACACAATTGAATAAACAAATATAACATTAAAGCAATTAAAGATTGAAATTGTCATTCACTAATTCATAATCAAACTATAATAATCCAAAACGAAAGTTTAGCTACATAAATTGAACATTCCCATGAACAAAATACGAGCTAGCCAAACAAAAGATAGAAGAAATAGAAAAGAAGATGAAGAAAAGGATAAACTAATAATCAGAGCCGAATTTCCATCCGTGCTATTGATCTTTCGCATCTCCAAGTCTCAAACCTCCTTCCATTTGAACTCAAGCTCTTGTGTTGCCGCCCAAGAAAAGAACCCTTCCTTCTGACCCTTAATGCTCTTTTTATAAGCTTTTGAATGCTTCTTGTGGGGTTTTTTTCATTTTTAATATAAATATATAATATCTAGTAGGAAATTCCATTTTCTCTGAACTTTCGCGTAAATTACGTATGTGAACCCCGCTTTGTTCCTGGTATTCAGATCAAATTGCAGTTGAGATCCCCAAATCTTCAATGGACATCCGCATTCCATGTATCCTTCCAATCAGATTTTGGCTAATATTACGATTCTTGGCCCATCTCTGAAAATCTTTCTCCTTATCTCATAATATCTACAAAATAAAATATATATAAATATATTTTATAGAAAAAAAAATTTTTTAGCACCCAAATTTATGAGAGAATCATATAAAATAAATCAAATAGATATAAAATATCAACAGATATGATCTAATATATCTAAAATCTACATCTATTTAATTACAAAATATTCACTTATCACCTATCATAAGCCTTCTCCATATCCACCTTAATAGCAACATACCCCCTCCTCCCTGGTTTAAATCTCATGAGGTGAATGGCTTCCTGAGCAATAACTATATTATCGCAACTTGACCGAGTTGGAATGAAACTACTCTGCTCCGGCCCTATCAACTCATTCATAATCCATCTTAATCTATTGGCCAAAAGCTTCATCAGCACCTTGAAACTGACATTACATAGGGAAATAGGCCTCATGTCTTTCAGAGTGGTAGGATTCTCAACTTTAGGAATAAGGACAATATTGGTTTGGTTGATCTCCTTAATAATGGAGGGATTTGAAAAAGCCTGCTTCACCAAATCACAAACCTTTGAACCAACGATATCCCATTGGGTCTGGAAAAAGTGGGCTTGAATTCCATCTGGGCCTGGAGCCTTAAAGGCTCCCATTGCAAAAGCAGCATTCTTGATCTCGATATCACTGACCTATTTATGCAAGGATTGGAGCTGGGAGTCTAACAAACTCGGGAACTCACTCAACCAGTTTAAATTAGGGGAGATGTTTGGCTCTTTGGTGTACAACTCTTTATAGTATCGACTTGCCATGACCTTCAAATCCTTAGGGTCATTGACCCAATTCCCACTATCATCTCGCAGCGCAAGGATCTTTTGCTTTCGACGTTTGACCATAGTAGAGGCATGAAAGTACTTGGTGTTTTGATCACCCCACTGAAGCCAATTACACCTCGATTTTTGGAACCAGAGGAGCTCTTCTTGCACCAGCAGCTTATTATACTCCTCCCAAAGTTTCTTTTCCAATCTATAGAGGCCATTCAAAGCACCATTCCTTCTACTGGTATCAATTCCCTTAAGCCTCCTCAAGATCTCCCTTTTCCTTTTAGGAATGCTACCAATAGAAGAATTGTTCCACTCACTGGCTTGTTCCTGAAAGTTTTGAACACCACCAATCCAATCTCTTCCCCTCCAAGCGCTGTCCACAATCCTTTGGAAGTCCTCCTCCAATCTCCAAGCAGCTTGATAATGAAATCTTCTCTGGGCTTGGGGTTTAGGAGGGCTCGGAATACAAGATATAATGATCATTTTGTGGTCAGACTTGTATTTCAGATCATGAGTCACCCGAGTATGAGGAAACGCAATCTCCCAAGCCACATTGCAAAAAACCCAGTCCAATTTCTCTTTAATCCCCTCACGCTCCCAAGTGAACCTGCCTTGGGGGTCATTGATCTCTAGAAGCCCAGTCTCAATACATTGCATGTTCCAATCATCCCTCTAAAGTTGAAATATATGTTTTCTATGACTCCACTTTTTAGTTCTTGGATGGTTAAAATAGCAAAGGGAAGAAAGATAGAGGAAACATGCGACTGATAGGACTGCAATGGTTGTCAAAATATATTAATTGTATCCTTACAGAATATCAGTTATGTCTTAAAAATATAAATATCTGAATGAAGATAGGAGTGAACACTTTCTAATTAAAACTATCATTTCGAACGTTTAAAATCAAGTACACATGCAATGTATTATAAAATATATGAGATTATAACATAATATGATATATATATCCACGCATAACATAAAACTAAAACTTTGAAGGGGCAATATAATATGGCTTTTGAATAAACAGTCATCTGTACCCCTCATTTAAAAATGTAAATAAAATACAAATTAATGAATTATTAACCCTTGCGAGAATCGAGTGTCAATGCAACACCATTAATGTAACAGCTAATATATCTATTTTTATAAAGTTTATTGCACTGAAAAAATGTAATGGTTTGGGTTTACCGCTAATGCCAAGTTTATTTTAGTGCAGAAGCCAAGATTCCCTCTTATGATCAACATTTTTCAGGAATAAACTAGTTAATGCAAGTGGGCAACGTGATTATTATTTTTTCGCATCCTGATAGAATGCTATGATGTTTTGATTTCAATCTAGCATCTTCACACTATTATATGCCAGTTGTTGATTTTAATGATTTTTTTTATCTCTGCGAACTGTATTTCACTTCATTTTTATTTTTTTTTGGTCTATCATTCATGGTAGTTTTTTAAGCAATGAAATAGGACTTTGTTAGCCATAAAAGAAAATGTATTATACACATTAATTTTATGTAAAATAAAAAAAAATCCTTACATACAACTCTAAGCATAAAAACAAGGGTAAATCACACAAGACACTAACGTTTTGTTTTGATCAAGGTATCCTCTTCCCTTAGCGTGCAGATATTTGAATCACTGTCATATATTAATATATTAATGTGTGTATGTTTTTCTTATGAGGAGTTGAATCTTGATTTACAGCATTATAAAGAGTTAATTTCTTCCATTTTACCCAACTCCCATTGATTAATACAAACTATAGATAGCATACTAGAAAGAAAATAACGAGAAGCCAAAAACCCTCACATTCATATTATCTTGATGAGCTTCCCCAAAACTCATACAGATCTAAATTGTCCCATTTATGTTTATTTTTTTAAAAAATATTTTATTGGATATATAATCTAAAATAAAGATAATGGTTAATATAATATTCGGTCTCTCAAATTTACTCTCATTTTGGTTTTAATCCCTTAAGTTTAAAACTAATAGTTTTAATCATTTACTTTCACTTTATTCAAAATATTGATCTTTATTATCTAATAAAAATCTAGATTATTTTAACTTTTAAGGGACCAAAATCAAAATGAAAGTAAATTTGAGAGATCAAATATTATATTAATTATAAAGAATTAAAGATAATATATTGACCATCATTTTAAAAAAAAAAGGTTATTTAAAAGCTGTCATTTGAAAAAAAAAAAAGGACCATTTATATCAAATCTAAGCAGTTCATATATGATATGTTTAGTGCTAATTACTTTTAATGATCACCCAACCCATATCCTTCTCTCCTATAGGCAAAAGTGTCACCATCATTCCAATCTTGCAATGGAAATTGAAATCAGTTGCAGAGAGGGTGTGTCCTTTACAGTGTGACATGCCTCATTACCTAAACTACAATGTAATAAGTAGCTTCTTCTGTTTTTTTTTTTTTTGGAATACAATGGCAAGTTAAACTTGAAAGTGAAAAGTACCAAATATGTTGGGGGTTATTACCCCCTACAAAATATTGGTCAAAGAGGAAGTCGTCCCTGCAACTTATTGGAACCTTAAGGAGAATACACATTTACGAGCTCCTAACATGGGCTTCTAGTGCTAGAATATCTATACACATCAAAATTTCTCTGTTGATATGGTGTAACTTTACATTCCAATTGCCATATAGTAGATGACGGGTTTGTTCAATCTCCTAGCATAGAAGATGAATTGGCTCACTATCCCTTAGCAGAATATTAACCAGTTCCAATAAATCAGAGAAGACTTGGAGTTCCTGAAGGCGCAAAGTTTGGCATAACTCCAAACCTAATTTGATTGCCCAAGATCTCTACCTCTATTACCATTATGTTTCCAAGTTTCCTCTGAAAACTCATAATCCACTGCATGTGGTCGTCTCAAATAAGGCCACCACACACATCATGATTTGGCACTCGAACTGAGGCATCAACATCTAATCGGACTGAGCCACTTGGTGGTGGCTTCCAATGCGTATCCCTAACAGTGCTTCCTTGGAAAAGTTGGTGAATAAACATTCCACCAAATGCATCCTCTATTATATAGAATATGCATTGTTGGAAGATTTCTTTAGGGGAAGATATGGTGGATTCAAATAACTGGGAGATCTAGTCTTCCATATTACCCAACAAACATGAGCAAAAATCTTCAACCACAAGAAAAGAAACCAGTATACATGTTAAGGTTAATAAATTTGCTCCACACTACTTTTGCTCTCTTACAATCTCTCAGTGTATGAATGATACTCTCCTTACAGTTGCATCCAAAAGGACACTTTCTTGACATTGATAGACCTCTCCTAACTCTAAGTGAGTTGATAACCAATCTCCCATGAGTAGCTTGTTAGAAGAAAAATTTAATCTTTTCAGGGACCAGCCATCGTTAAAACTTGTGCCAGAATGGATGAACCACCTTTTCAATTGGTTTAGACATGTATGTATTAGCAGATTTAACAGAGAAAGTACCATCGGGGGATCCTTTCCAACAAAACTCAAGTGGCTACCAGGGATGCATTGAGGCGCTACTTACCCTCAGGTAGTGGCTTCGATCCCTGGGGAGGCGAAGTGTGAAACTCGTAGGGGACGAGTTATATCCTTGTGCGGAGCACTCTGTCAGGGAGGTAACACCCGTTGGTAGGCCGGGGGTTGTACCCTCAACGGGGAAATCCAGAAGCAGGGTGTGTTCGTTACATTTCCTCCCTGTTTTAGTTCTCATATGGTGGATGGCCTCTTGGGCAATGATAATGTTGTCGCAGGTTGACCTTGTTGCAATAGCGTTACTTTGCTCAGGCCCCACCAAATCATCTACAATGGATCTAGATCTGTTAGCTAAGAGTTTTGTTAACACCTTAAAACTAACACCACAAAGGGAAATAGGTCTCAAGTCTCTCAAGGTTGTTGGAATCTCCACTTTAGGGAGGAGAATAATGTTAGTCCGGTTGACCACCTTGATAGACTAGGAATCTATAAAAGCTTGCTTAACCATATCACAAATCTTGGAACCAACAATTTTCCATTGGATCTGGAAGAAATGAGCTTGGATCACATCAGGTTCGGGAGCTTTAAAAGCTCATATGGAAAAGGTTGCATTTTTTATCTTCACATTGCTCACCTCCTTGTGGAGGGACTTGAGCTAGGAAGCTGACAGCTAGAGGAACCCACTAGGCCAATTTAGGCTTGGTGAAACACCAGGGTCCTTAGTGAACATGTCTCTTTTGGCCATGATCTTTAACACCTTAAGGTCATGCATCCAAGAACCATTCTCATCCTACAAAGCAAAGATCTTTTGTTGCCTTCATTTGATAATAGTATAAGCATGAAAATACTTCGTATTATGATCTCACCATTGAAGTCAATTACATCTAAATTTCTAAAACCAAATAAGCTCTTTTTGTATCATTAACTTATTTGGACAAGTTTGGGTAGTGTTATAAAAACAAATTCAAACAATTTAAGATAAAACTCTTTTTACACATTTATCTGTTATGTTATAAATCATGTTAGAAAAGCAACGTCCACAGTCAATCAAAACAAACATTGTATTGTTTTTACGTAAATGACTACTAAAATTTGCCTTTCAAAATTTTGAACTTAGAATTACATAATCTACAACTCTACATAATAAATGGCTGTTTTTTTTTTTTTTTTGAGAGTTTTACATTATTAATACATGAAACCTTCAAATGTCATATATATTCTTTAATTCCAATTGCATATATCTATTCTTTATTGTAATTCTTGGAACATAATTATGATTTATAACCTATAAATAATAAATATGTACTGCATAATTGTAAGTTTGAAGTGAGTAAGATTTTCCCCTCCTCATTTGCTCTCCAACTATCTCCTATCTTCTTTATTCTCTGTATCTCAATCTCTTTTATTTTTCTTATTTTGTAACAAAACTCAAATTCTTTGTTTAGGAATAATGTGAAAGAGTAATATAGTGGGCAACTTGGTTATGAATTATTTGCATCCCAATAGAGCATTGCATCTTATTTTTTCTTCCTACCACAGCTACAATTATTTTCTCATCTCTTTCAGCTATAATATATTCTTAATTTCATCCTTAAAATAAATGGTAGCTCATGACAACCAACACTTTCATTTAAAACAGGTGAAAGGGAAATAGTTGATATTTTAAAAAAAAACAAAAACAAAAGGCAGCTTGGTTAGAAGATGACATCATAAAATTGATAGAATACTGAAATGTCAACCCCTTTTTATCTTTGACACCTTCAAAAGAATTAAGAACAGTCATTTTGAACATTGCCATTCTAAGTTATTAATTACGATCAGTTAATAAAGTATAAAAATATTTTCTCCTTTTCAACATAATTCTAAAATATTCAATTTTTTTTTAATTCTTATTGTCAAACTTTCCATTAAGTGCGTACTGTGGACTTATTTAGACTTATCTAATTAAAACTTCATATTTTAAATTAAAAAAAAGTCATTATTTTAGTGGAATTATTCAATTATTATACTACTTCGCTACGGTTTTGTCATTGTCAGAAGAAAAGAAAAGAAATGTTTCGGGCATACGACCGAAGCTTCAATATTCAGAATGGGCCTGACCCGGACCAGCCGACGTAGGCCCTCGCCAGAGATGAAATCCGTGTTGTTGTCGCGCCGTCATCGCTAATTCCTTTGAACTCCCGCAGAAGCTGTGTCTCTTTTACGCCCGCCTTCACTTCAATATCTTTCAGGTCTGCAACTCCGTCACCTCCTTTGCTGTTTATCTTCTTTCGGTTTCATTTGTGTGTTTCTGAATCTGTGCCGGAGTCGATGTTATCTGTAGATACGGTCTGTGTAAATTCTTCTTCTTCTTCTTCTTTATATTCCAACCTCATTAGTCATGTCTCCTCAAAATCTCGGAGGCGATTATCTCAATTGCCCCCGCCTAACGCTAGGTGGTCGCAGTCTTGTCTTCACCTCCATTCAAATATTCAAGCATTACGAGCCTCGTCTTCTTCCATTGCTGGTAGGAGGAGGAGGAGGAAAAAATATGGAGGTGTTTTGCCTTCGATTCTGCGGTCATTGGAGTTGGGGGATGATGTTGAAAATACCCTCGATACATGTGGTGAGAATCTGAGTCCAAAAGAGCAGACAGTTATTCTCAAAGAACAGAGATGCTGGGAACGACTGATACGGGTTTTTGACTGGTTCAAGTCTCAGAAAGAGTATGTCCCTAATGTGATTCACTATAACGTTGTGCTTAGGTCTCTTGGAAAAGCCCAGAGATGGGATGAATTGAGGCTTTGTTGGATAGAAATGGCAAAAAGTGGTGTTTTGCCCACGAACAACACCTATAGCATGCTTGTTGATGTGTATGGTAAAGCAGGTCTAGTAAAGGAAGCCCTTTTGTGGGTTAAACATATGAGACTGAGGGGATATTTCCCGGATGAGGTTACCATGAGTACGGTTGTTAATGTCTTGAAGGATGCAGAAGAATTTGATAAGGCAGATAAGTTTTACAAGAGTTGGTGTGATGGTAGAGTTGAAATAGATATTGCAGATTTAGAAGATTCTTTGACTGATGCTGTAAATGGATCTGGATCTATTCCCCTTAGTTTTAAGCATTTCCTTTCAACTGAACTCTTCAAGACAGGTAGGAGAATTCCTGCTTCCAATGTTGTGGCATCATCAAGTACCGAGAAGTCTCCAGGAAAACCTCGGCTCACTTCCACTTATAACACCCTGATTGATTTGCATGGCAAGGCAGGGCGGCTAAAGGATGCTGCTGATGTGTTTTCTGATATGTTAAAATCTGGGGTGGCGATGGATACAATCACTTTTAATACTATGATCTATATTTGTGGAAGTCATGGTGATTTGTTTGAAGCTGAATCTTTGCTTAGTAAAATGCAAGATAGGGGTATATTGCCTGATACAAAAACTTTTAACATCTTTTTGTCTTTGTATGTAAATGTGGGGAATATTGATGCAGCTCTCCGTTGTTATAGGAGGATCAGAGAGGCTGGACTCTTCCCTGATGATGTGACTTACAGAGCTCTTCTGGGTGCATTATGTAAGCTAAATATGGTTCAAGCTGTGGAAGATTTAATGGATGAAATGGAAAATTCTCGTGTTTCCCTAGATGAGCATTCTCTTCCTGGTATTATCAAGATGTATATAGATGAAGGAGCACTTGACAAGGCAAAACACCTGCTTCATAATTTTCAGGTAAATGGAGGGCCATCATCTAAGATATGTGTTGCAATTATGGATGTTTTTGCTGAACAGGGACTTTGGGCCGAAGCAGAGAACATTTTCATCAGGAAACGAGACATTGCAGGACCGGGAAGGGACGTTGCGGAATATAATGTCATGATCAAAGCATATGGCACAGCAAAACTTTACGACAAAGCTATTTCTCTTTTCAAGGGAATGAGAAACCAAGGGACTTGGCCTGATGAATGCACTTATAATTCTATCATTCAAATGTTATCTGGTGCTCATTTAGTGGAACAAGCAAGAGAGCTCTTGACTGAAATGCTGATAATGAAAATTAAGCCACCTTGTCAAACCTTCTCAGCTGTTATTGGATGCTATGCACACCTCGGTCAGCTCTCAGATGCTGTCAGTGTATACAAGGAAATGCTGCCAGTTGGAATAAAACCAAATGAAGTTGTCTATGGATCTTTAATAAATGGATTTGCAGAATATGGTAGTCTTGAAGAAGCACTTGAATATTTCCAAAAGATGGAAGAGTCTGGAATATCAGCAAATTTAATTGTGTTGACATCCTTGCTGAAGGCTTATTGTAAGATCGGTAGCTTGGAAGGAGCAAAAGCCATCTATGAAAGAATGAAGCACTTGGAATGTGGTCTTGATATTGTTGCATGCAATAGTATGATTGGTCTCTTTGCAGATCTTGGCATGGTATCTGAAGCCAAGCTGCTTTTTGAGAACTTGAGAGAAAAAGGTTGGGTAGATGGTGTTTCATATACTACAATGATGTATCTTTATAAAAACATGGGCATGCTTGATGATGCCATTGAAATTGCAGAAGAGATGAAACTGTTGGGTTTACTCAAGGACTGTGTTTCATATAATAAGGTACTGGTGTGCTATGCCAGTAAAGGGAAACTTCGCGAGTGCGGGGAGTTAGTGCATGAGTTGATATCTCAGAATATTTCACCAAATGAAGGAACTTTTAAAGTGTTATTCACTATTTTGAAGAAGGGAGGGTTTCCAATTGAAGCAGTAGGACAGTTAGAGTCATCCTATAGGGATAAAAAACCTTGTGCTCAACAAGCAGCCTTCACCGCTTTATACTCTGTGGCGGGCATGCATGCTTTAGCACAAGAATCTGTTCAAGCATTCACAGATTCTGGGGCTGCTCTTGATTCTTTTGCTTATAATGTGGCCATCTATTGTTATGGTTCAGCTGGAAATGTTGACAAGGCACTAAATGTATACATGAAAATTCTGGACGAGGAAGTGGAACCGGACATTGTAACACACATTAATCTGGCAAGTTGTTATGGAAAAGCTGGCATGGTTGAAGGTGTGAAGAGGATATACAGTCAATTAAAATATGGACAAATCGAGCCAAGTGAATCGCTTTTCAAGGCTATCATAAATGCCTATAGAATGGCCAATAGGCAGGACCTTGCGGAGCTGGTTAGTCAAGAGATGAAACTTACGTTGAACAAAGAAGAATGTTCTGAAACTGAAACTGAAGATGAATCTGATGAAGCTTCTATAGCTCCTTAAAATGATGCTTTGCATTGCTTTGCTCTGTGACCTTTGTTCTGCTCTTGTTTTTGCTTTGACTATTGTGTGATTCTCAGGCTGCCTGGTTGGGGAACAGTTTTGGCTTCCTACCAGGCCACCACTCCTCCCTGGTCTTTTTTATCCCCAATTCTATAAATTTTAATGTATGTTGTGAAGCACGAGGTGACTGCATTACAGACATTGTAGGTGGCACCCCTTCCCAGCAGCCCTTTTGCCCCATTTCTATCATTTTTATCACTCAACATATTAAATTATCTTCATTACTGTATACTGTACACAGGTGGCTTTGTTCAGCCATCAGAACTGTATAGAAAACCATCCATGTAATGGAGTCTGATATCTCATGAGTCTATTTGCTGCACTGTTTCTTATATCTTTCTAGCGGCTGCTGTGTTTTTTTTTTTTTTTGCCAACCTTGTATCTTTCTTTCTTCAGAGCTTTTGATTTTTAGGACATAGACACTCCTGAATAATACTTTTCCTCTCCGTTGCAAGATTTTTACTACTCAGTATATCAAAGGTTGTCTTCGTACATCCTGATTTGTGCGCGAATTTAGCTTCTTTTTTTTGTGACAAGTTAATTTAGCTTATCGAATTCCTCAGTATGAATTAATTACTCCTGCATTTTACTAAATGTACATCTAACTTTTCAAAGGCATAAAAATACTTGTGAACATTCAAAATAGGAGTAAAAGTGTGATGATTATTAAATATATTTATGGTGGAGGTGTTATTTTTACATATGAATATTTAACGGTTTTAAATTATTTTTACTGTTATAACATTTTTCTTCTATTTTAAATACTTAAGGATATTTTTTGCCTTCAAAAAAAGTATACCATGCACACCTTTGGTAAAAGAGTCGTATTTTTGCATGTAATGTTTGTTGGAAATTGGAAGACAGAGAGAAAGAATAAAATTTTTTAATACCTACCTTAAATCTGTTGAAGGTATTGAACTCGGGTAATAGGAATCGTACCTTTCTTTAATTTTTTTGGATTACTCGAGTCGTCTAAGATAACTCAAATACATCCACTTTGGTAATTCATTGAATATAGATATGTCTTTAATTCAATGAATCTGAACATCATAACTTGTGTTGGGTTATTTTATATACAACCCTGTAAGTCCATGTAAAGTTGGTAGTGGGTCAAGGACTATACTAGCCCATAAATTGCAAGCGACTTCTAGTAATACAATATAACTATCCAATTTATATAAGATCGATAAACCGATATAAACTGTCATACAACCACATCGCGTCTTTTTCATCATATGATATTTCAGTCAAGGATGAGACACAAAAATTGTTATCTTTTTATTCCTGACTATTACTTTCTCAATCCCTGAGTAATCTTACTATAGAAATGAGACTTTCTTTTCATCATAGTATGACCATACGTTTTTCAGACTCACTCATGAGGAGCCCAATAATATACATCTACTAATGTGAGGGACAAATTATATCTTGACCATTTATATTCTTTTGCATGAAATACATTAAACTTAAACATAACCTTTATCATCAATTGATCAAAAGTGAACTTTTGACTAAGTTAAAGTTAAGCGACTATTATGTAAGAATTCATGATGGTATCAAGTCAAAAGATATAGTGACGTAATCGTATATAAGATGGGCTTATATCTTAATCCATACAGTTTTCTCATAACGGGAATGTCCAACACCTTATATTTTTACAAGTTCTTATTACTTTAATTTATATCCTCATACTTCTGCAAAATCATATTGATCTTATTTTATATTTACTCTCGCGTAGATGATTAATCACAAACATTTAGGACAATAATTATAATTCATCCAAAAATAGTTTATCACAAAAAACATGATAACGAAAATGCAAAATTCTTTAAATAAAATAGTTTTAAAAAAAAGACAATTGGTTAAGGGAAAACTTCAATCATTCTATTTTTCTTACTTATTTTCTTTCCTTCTGACCCAACATGGGAGTAAAAGTGAAAAATCACAAAACTATTTTAAATACCTAATATTCCATTTTTATGATCTATCAAAATCAAAGTTTAAAAAATCAAACCGAACATTAAACCGAATAAGGTAGTAGGTTAATGGCTAGTTGGTCTAATTAAAGTTAGACCGGTAATTATTAAAATAATATATTAAAAAAATTAGTTATGTTAGATAAAAATAAAAATCCAAAAATACATGTTAAATAATAAATACACAATTTTCATAATAAAAAACAAATTGGCATGTGATCATGGATAGAGCTGGGAAATAGGGCCGGCCCTATAGGGCCTAGGGCCTAAACGGGCCGGCCCGTTTAGGCCCTAGTCCTCAAAATTCCCCATTTCTTCAGGCCCGGCCTGCGAGAGGTAGGGCCGCGGCCCGGCACTGTTCACTTTTTTTTTTTTTTTTGGAAAAAAACACTATTTTTTTACATAATACAATTTTCTTACTCTAAAACATATAAAATCATATCTAAATAACTGTATCAAAAATAATAAACATTCTAAAAGTCTTAAACTTAAGTTCACAAATCATATAATATAAGCTTCTTTCATTATCAATTATTATCGCTATCTTCAATTTTAAGAATATTTGCATTTGACCAAGCTTCACTAGGAATAGGCTCATAAGGCTTTGCTTTGGCAAGATAAAAAATATGAAATATTTCATATGTAACATCATCATCATCATTTTAAGTTTTTGCAACAAATAATAAACCAAAATCATAAATTTAAAATATGTTTATTATGTAAAATACATATAAATTATTTAAAAAAAA
>QFDD01005594.1:0-17458 GCA_006871305.1 Vachellia collinsii | reverse complement strand
GTTTTAAACAATGTTTTAAGAGGTGGTAATTAACTTGGATCCAAGAGAGTTTTCATCAATTAAAGCATTGGACCTAAGTGATTGCTTAGGGTTTTTATCTAGACTTAGAGAGTTATCAACTTCCATATCAATTTGAGAGCGATGACAGCCGAGTTCCACTCACCAAGGGCCTATCTCTTCATATCTGCAATTTAATTCAACCATTCCATTGTTAAACCAAAATACCAAAAATATTTGCTTCTTGCATTGTTTTGTTATTGCACTACTGTTTTCATAAACC
Source organism: Vachellia collinsii (assembly GCA_006871305.1). Taxonomy (NCBI): domain Eukaryota; kingdom Viridiplantae; phylum Streptophyta; class Magnoliopsida; order Fabales; family Fabaceae; genus Vachellia; species Vachellia collinsii. The sequence goes on along the minus strand of QFDD01005594.1, from coordinate 17,178 downwards.
AAAACCCCCTTTTCATACCCAAGTTCAACATGTTTTTAATAACCAATTTAGACTAGGAAAGCCAATAAACAGCTCCTCGAGAAGAACGATTGGTTGCCCACTATACTGCATTAATTTGGAGCAATCATTTTGTATCCAACCGGAAGGCGACAAAACCGGGTCCGATCATCTAGATAAAGAATTTTATATGCCAACATAGGATGATGGGCTACTGCCAACTGTCCATGTAACTACTAATTGATTTGAAGGTTGGAGTTTTTCTTTATTATTTATATCTACTAACATCTTACCTAGACAAACTAGATTATATAGAAGGCTGTTGGAGCTTGGAATATCTAAAGATATATATATATATATTAATGAAAACTTCTAGAGATAGTGTTAACAATAAAAGGGAAAAAAGTGCAGAGTTCGTTCAACAAGAGGAGAAATGTGCATGGCATACATCATTTACCCTCTAGTTCTCTACTTATCCACGTTATGTGTTATCTTCTCTCTCTAGTAACTAACTTAAGAAACAGAATTACTTAGTTGACCTCTTCTAGAACTATTGGTATAAATGATAACAATAACATATATCAATACTCCCCGCCTTAGAAAGAATCCTTGTCCACAATGATGGTGTTAGCAGATGGTGCAGTAGTATGAAATTGAGGAAACTGCTGCTGGATCATAGACAGGTCCTCCCACGTGGCATCTTCAGGCTGAGAAAATTTGCAGCAGAGTAACACTTGCTTTACTGGTAAGTTGTGGCATTTAACAACCTTGTGTCCCAAAATGGCTTCTGGTTCCAAAATGAACTGCCCTTGGTCATCAGTAGCTGGAAAAGAAGTGGTCATTACAGCAACTGGTCCCATGTTTCTTAAGAAGGGAAACTTGAAAAAATGGGTGAACTCTAGTCCCAGGGCGGTAGAGCCGGTTCATAAGCCACTGCTCCAATCTTTTTGAGAATCTGGAAAGGTCCAAAGCACCTAGCAGCAAGTTTGTGGAGAGAAGAATTATTAATCAATTTTCTTCTAAAAGGGTGGAGGTTGAGATAAACCATGTCACTAATCTCAAAATGACGCTTAGTCCTATGTTTGTTGGCCTGTTGTATCATTCTATGCTGAGCTTTCAGCAACCGTTGTTTCAGAACCTGCAAGACCTCTTCATGAGATCATTAGAAGAGTCCCTAATTATGTAAGATAGATGGACTGATGGTGAAACACCATAAACGGCCTCAAAAGGTGACATCCCAATGGCTGAATGATAAGTACTATTATACCCAAGCTCAGCTTATTTAGGAAAATCCCCAGTCATACAACGAAGATAGCACTCCAAGCAACGATTCAGAACCTCCGTTTGGCCATTCGTTTGAGGATGATAGGCTGAAGAATAATGTGAATTTACTCCATATAAATGAAATAACTCCTTTCAAAACTTTCCACAAAAAAGTAGGGCCTCTATTAGTCACAATAGACTTGGGAAACCATGTAATTTAACTCCATTATATAAAAACAATCTGAGCTACTTACACTGCTGTAAATGGATGTTTTAATGCAAAAAAATGTGCAGCCTTAGACAAGTGATCTACCACTACCAAAATGACAGTCTTATTGTAAGATTTAGGTAGCTCAACAATAAAATCCATAGATAATTCAGATGAGACATGTTTCAGGTACCTTAATTTTAACAATAAAAGGGAAAAAGTGCAGAATTCATTCAACATGATGAAAAATGCATATGGCGTACATCATATACCCTCTACCTAGCCACATCTTGTGTTATCTTCTCTCTGGTAACTACAGAAACAAAATTACTAATTTGACCTCTTCTAAAACTATTGGTATAAATATAATAATAACGTATATCAGATAGTTTATTTGAAACTTACATGACTTCAATAGAATTTACAAGTTTTGTTGATTATCATATTAATTTTCAACTATTTGTTGTTGTTGGGTTGCTATATATTCTAAGAATGCAAGCTAATAAAATGATATTAGAAATACAATTCAAGACTTAGAAGTCTAAATTGCTGTAAAATGTACAATTTGCATGCAACTTTCATATTTAAAAGTTTGATAACGTGGTTGAAGTTGCTTTTAAGTTTGTTAGCCATTCTTTACTTTCTTGATTGTAATCATATTGCCATAATACTATGTTGTGATTTATTATTCTAATACTGATATCCAGATTTAGGTTGTCAATGATTTATTTTGTTACATCTGTAGGTTTTCTTGAGGCTTCTCAAGCATGTAGAAAATAGTGATATCAAACCAAGAAGGATAGGAAGCATTTATAATGCTTGGATGGGGAAAAATTGGCAAATTGAAGATGAGCCAATAGAGGTATATTTCATGGTACTTTTTCCTAAAGTGCTACAAGATGACCGTCTTCTATCAAATAATTTCAGCATTCTGGATTCTAACTGGTTTTGACATATTCTTGAGGGCTTGGTGGTGTTTTAGGGAGTCCTGAATCATTTTTCTGCCTATAAATATTTACTGAGTTTCACAACTCAGTATTTGTTTTTGTTAACAGATATTCTCTTGTGTTTATTTACTGTTATGTTTAAGATTCTAGCTCATCTTCTATTCAAGATTTTCTTTCCTGTTCATTAGTTTATGAAGTTAGATTCTAATTTCATATGCTGACAAAGAATTTCCTAACATAATAATTATAAATTTAATGAGCATGTTATGAAGATGAAACTGCAGGAGAAAAGGATTGGTATGAGACTAGTTGTCAGTAAAGACACAATGACCACACAATAGTATAAATGATTGTTGGATAGCAGTGCCTTATAGGATGCACCCACTTTCTTTTGGTGTATAGTATATGTCCATTTTCAACCATGGATCGTTGCGATCCCATTCATGAGAAGGAAACTTATCTTTTGGAGCTCATAACAGAAAGCATTTCCTATTTGCATCATCTTTGTTCACATCAATTTTCATTCTTCATCTGTATTTGATTGGACGTTGTTGAAAGGAGTTTCCCTTGATGGTCCAATGTGGCCCAATTAGGCTTCTTTTTCCTATCCATGCCAACCCCTTAATCTATCTGTTAATGCATGCATAAGCTACCAATTAACATCTTCAGAGGAATAATAATAAAAAAGTTTATTCAATTTTGATTTTGTGTATGTTGGATAGAAATATCTTTTGGTCTTTCATGATTAAGTGAAAAGAATAGATTATTTTGGTTGACTTTTATATTAATAGTTGAATGAATTTGCCTTGGATACATTATACTTACAATTGTTATATTCGAATGTTTTTTGCGGCTTGTTATTGATATAAAATTGTTCTTCTGGAGCAGAAAAGATGTGCAGTTTCTTTGGATTTGATACTGTTTTTTATGATGCAAGGCAACATTGAGGATGCATATCAGGCTGCTACAATGTGGGATGCCTTTTTTTTTAATGCATATTGTCTTCCTTTTGCAAAGGGTCACTAGTAGCATTAGCATGCCTAGTATTGTTTCATAAATAGTTGATTGATTGTCAGATATTCCTTTGGGGAAGGCTATTTGACATTCTTTGAAACAAATTGTCCATAGCGCATATTATGTATAGCATAAACCGAACCTTGGTGAATGTTAGAATGCTACAATAAAATGATGAAGTTATAAAGAGTGGCTATTTGTTCATTAATTGGTGTGTTTGGTTATGTTTCTAATGCTAACATAGGAAATTAGAAATGTTTATTTGTCAAGTAGCATGGTTGCTAAATCTTAGTTGTCACTGCTATCTGGTGAATAATATAGGGGGATTACTATAAAGTCCCATGCAAAAGAATTAATATCAAAAAGGTCCCAAGAAGTTATCAATGCGAGTAACTGGAGTTGTCAATGGTAGCTGCTTGAGTTCTCAATGAGACCTTTCTGATATTAATTTTCTTGTATGGGACTTTATAGTAATTCCCCCAATAATATATTAATGTTAAGAATTCATATTTCTTTTTCCATTATCAATGTGTGTTTCTTTAATGAAGTTTTTGTCTTTTGAAATAGACTATCAAACTCTAACTTATTTTCCATTCCTCCTACTTCTTTTTTAGTCAAGAAAAAGAATTTTATCATCCTCCTATATCAAATATGCTCATGGGTTTGATATTCTATGAGTTTTGGTATTCTTCTATTCCCAAAGAGTTCTAGTGGAGAGATACCGGTCTAACTCCCCAAGGACCTTATTTATGGAGCAAGACACCTCTTGTTTATACACTCTTGGTAAATTTTTAATATTCCTTTCATCTTTTTCCTTTTTTACTTTTCGCCTTTTGCACAAGCTTGTTATGTTTTCTTCCAAGGTTTTTTGTGTTGTAAATTGTGTTGGTAAGTTTATATTTGTTTCGATAGCTCACTTTATGGAAATTTTTTCTAGTGAACGGGGACCTGATTTTTTTATGTTGCAGGTAAATGGTAAAATTTATAGAATTCAACGAATATGGAGTCATATGACTCCTAATCGCCAAAACGAACCTTTCTAAATTTTTTTACGCAAATGACACATTTGAATATGGATTATATTTAGATAATTTCCATAAATATTAGGTCATGCAACTCTCTAATATGTCAACATTTTTTTGTGAATGCCAAATTAACTAACAGTATGATGTGACCCTAATGGTAACAAGCTTTTAACAAGACTGAAAAGGTTATAAAATAACAAGGGAAAATGACACTCAGGTCCCATGCAAGGGATTTTACGATTAAACAGTCACACGAAATCATATATTTATCGTCAAGTCCCGTGGGACTTCATTGTAGTAAATTCTATAGGTTCAATTACTCTTCTACCCTTAATGTTTTTTATTTTCTTTTCCTGCCCATTATAAACTTACTTGATGCCTACTTTTCCTTTTCCTTCCTCTGACGGTGAAAAACTCTCTCTCTCTCATTCCCCTTGTTTTGCTTCCTCTACAGCGACATTCACTCTATCTCTCTAGGTGCCCTTCTCCTCGCGTGATTCACCGGAGAAGCTGTGCTCAATAGCGTGTTCACCACCACACCAGCTGTCGGAACCGTAAGGTGAGGATTGCGTTTCTAACCAGATCAAGAATCTCTTATACGAGGAAAAACATGAGCGTTTCTAACCAGAATTTACAAAAGTTCGTTGGGCAAATGGGTATTGATTATTTAGAGCATTTTCCACCATTATTGCCATATGCCTTTCACTTCCATTCCAATATCTTTAATATGTGTGTGTGAGATATTGCCTTAGATCATCCACCAGTACCACGTAGTCTTTTACAAAACTGTTTGATGATTCTCTCTTCGTACACTTTCCATTTTCTGCAACAATACCCTTTTGTTCTTTGTCCATTGATGCAAAAGAAAGCTTGCTTCTTGTCTCTCATCATTAATTTGTTTTTCCTATCATATAAATAGATGTATATATATCTATCTTTTTTTAAAGTTTTCTTCTTTTTTTCGTTTTCTTGCTTTTTTGGAAAGTAGTAAGCATATGTTTTAATTCATGTGTGCGTGTGATTTAACAATAATTTTATAGAAACATTTAAAACCAATCAATAAGAGAATTTCAACAGTATCCTTTGGCAGCTCATGCTTACCCAACAGAGTTGTATTGTTGTATCCAAACAAAATTTATGGTATGGTATGTGAAAAAAAAAAACTTCATAGCTAGATTTACATTTGATTCTAAATTTTATTAAACATTTAGATGAAACAATTGACACCTAAATATTCTCTTATATACATATAGATTAACAACAATTTTATGCAACAAATTAAATCCCTTTGGACTGCTTTCCGTTTAAAAAAAAATAATGTAATGTTAAAAGGTTTAGGCTATGACATGGTGGTGGCATGATAGGGAATGTTGTGGGAGTGCATGAGCATATATTATGTAATGTATTTGAACAAGTATATGCGTCCATTACTCATAATTTAGATTTTGGGGCTCAATCCCTGTAACAATATTTTTGAGATTTAGAAATTATGAAATAATAATTTTGATATAAATATTATAAAGCATGGAGGTTCAATCCCTGTAACAATTTTTTTTTTGGACTATTCTAGATTTGAAGTGCATATTCTACATTTTATAACTGTTGATGCATTCCTTGTGAGTTATTGGTAATGTTGGGCAAAATGTGTCCTTTTTGCTGCATTGAGTCCATTGATGGGCTTTGGTATTGTGTCCTTTCTCTTTTTTGCTGCATTGAGTCCATTGTGTCCTTTATGAAACAAATTAAATCCCTTTGGAGTGCTTTCCGTTAAAAAAAAATTATGTAATGTTGTGAGATATAGGTTGTGACATGGTGGTGGGATGATAAGGAATGTTGTGCGAATGCATGGGTAGGCAAGATTTAAGCCGTGACATGTACAATTTGACATATGAGTTTGTTGCACTTATTAATTTATTGTCTGTATGTGATGATTTTAAGATAGATAATTTCATTTCTAATTTCAATAATATTACAATTGCAGTCACTCTTATGGCGTGCATCTTCTCATGTCGCTACAAATGTGGGATGGAACTGAGCAAGATGTTGAAGGTTACACCATGCCACACTATTTAGCAGATTATCTCATCGAAATCAAAGTTGGTTTGTTGTGGTGGCTTGTTAATCACCCTCAAAACATACATGCTGAGCAAGTTATGTCATTGCTAAAGTGAAGTTGTTAAGGTGGAAGATGGAAATAAACTTGTGTATAATTTACATTTTTCATGTAATCTCCAATATCCGGAGGGTAGTATTTGTTATGTACTTTTTGTAGTTGTCATATATAATTATTAGTATTCGAATACAGACTTGGTGTAATGTGTTGCTTTAGTGGGAACCCACACATATCATTGAGTATACATGTTTAGTTAACAAATATTGGCATATAAATTGTGATTGTGAGTTAATTAACAACCACATGAGCTTGTAATAACAACCCCATGTGCTTGTGTTTACAACCCCATGTGGCATTAGCCCACGAATAACATCAGGTTTATTACCAACAATAAGTATTAACAACCATATGACCATATTGACAAGTCCAAGTATGAACATTAACAACTTCAACTACATTTTTGACAACCATATGTGCATTGAAAAAAAAATTATTAACAATCCCATCCGATATTAACAAGACCATGACAGAGTAGTAACAACCCCATCTGAGTGCATTAACAACCCCATCTGAGTGCATTAACAACCCCATCTGAGTGCATCAACAACCACTTCATAATGATTAAAAAGCTTAGCACATAGTATTAACAACTCCATCTGAGTCCATTTACAACCCCATCTAAGTGAATTAACAACATCATCTAAGTAAGTTAACAACCCCATTTGAGTGCATCAATGACCACTTTACCATAATGATTAACAAGATCAGCACAACATGTTAAGAACTCCATCTAAGTGAATTAACAACTCCATTTAAGTGCATCAATGACTACTTCATAATGATTAACAAGCTCAGCATAGAGTATTAACAACTTCATCTGAGTGAATTAACAACCCCATCTAAGTGCATTAACAACTTCATCTAAATTTATCAAAGACCACTTCATAATGATTAACAAGCTCATTACAGTGAATTAACAACTTCATCTGAGTGTATTTACAACCTCATCTGAGTGTATTACCAACTCCATCTGAATGCATTAACAACCCCATTTGAGTGCATCAATGACCACTTTTCCATAATGATTAACAAGATCAACATAGAGTATTAGCAACTCCATTTAAGTGAATTAACAAGTCCATCTGAATGGATTAACAATCCCATCTAAGTGCATCGATGACCATTTCACCATAATGATGAACAATATTAGCATAGAGTATTAACAATTCCATCTGAGTGAATTAACAACCCAATCTAAGTGCATTAACAACTCTATCTGAATGGATTGACAACCCCATCTAAGTGAATCGATGACCATTTCACCATAATGATTAACAAGATCAGCATAGAGGATTAACAACTCCATTTGAGTGAATCAACAATTCAATCTGAGTGCATTAGCAACCCCTTTGGCCATTACCATATCAGTAATAACGTGTGTTAGTACATTGACAAGTTCAATATCTTTATACCACCAAGAGGTTCAGTATCAACAATACCAATCGACATAAATCAACCATACAAAAGCTGTAATTAATCAAAAGCTCCATTCCGAATTAGATATTCATGTATGAACAATATCAGTACATCCACTAAAAAGCTCAGGTGAATGTACTAACAAGTACAAGTGACTTATATAACAAGTGCTGCTGAGTACATTAACAAGTTCAGTTGTATATATTGACACTAGATTATACACAAATTTTCCAATAATAAGAAATGCAGGTTGGATACAACAGTTGCACTATTATATCCAAACTTCATTTACATATTCAAATGAATCTACAAGGTACTAACTACCTATTCACAGACCGAAAACAAAAATCTAACGACCTGGATTTCAATATACAATTTCAAAAAATATAATATGAGATGCATTTTCCAAAAGAGAGTCACAACCACAAGCTTGTTTCAGTTTGGATTCAGATTTTTGCATGTCTTCACAGTGTGTCCTGGTTCTCTGCACCTACCACAGTAATAAATCCGCTTGTTTTGATGTTGAGATTCAATCCTCCGTTTCCTTGGCCTTCTCGAAGGCCTCCTTGTGATTGGTGGTTCTAACAACGTCTGGGTCAACAATTGAGTGACAGTGATTACTCTCTTTCCTCACAATTGAGGATATTTTTGTTCTCAACTCTTCAAAAGTTGTGCCTTCCTTAATTACTATTGATCTTACTATTCCCCCAACATAGGTTGTATTGCCAGCTACACCCGCTACAAGCCGTCCACCTATGTGAAGGAGACAAAGTATGCTCTTTACGGAGGTGTTAGCCATCATTTATTTCTACCTGCACAACACAGATGTTATTAACAAGTTCGTCTCCCATATTAACAACTATTGGTGTTGCTATTAACAATACATTTTGATTCAAACATCAGTACGTAAAACCAGACAACTTTTACTTTCACCTTCATGGTCACTTTCCACTTTTCAAATGTACACATAACAATAAAAACCCATCAACAATGCAAAAATCCAAAACCCTTCATAAATACCATTAACCATACAAATCCAATAAAATTTTTGCACCATACATGAAGTTGTTGTTAACAAGTTTACCTTAATAGTTAACAACTATCACTGTTACTATTAACAATACATTTTCCACTTTACACAACACGTTGTACCCATAACGTTTTTTACCTTCATCGTCATTCCCATGCACATGACTTGCAGAAACAGAGCTGATATAATCGAAAAACAGAGCGTTCATATCTTGGAAATAAAGAATTAATTTATACTTAAAAGTATTACACCTAAAAGTAAAGTAGTCATTCCTTATAACATCTTCAATCATCAAACTCACATTTAAATCTCAATATTTCCACAAAATCAAGAATCATCCAGCTTTCAAGTTAAAAGAATAATAAAAAAGAGGATAGTATGGTGAAGATTTCCACAGACATTGTAGAAGCTGAGAAGACCTGTCATTATTCCTTCTATTATTTTATTATCAATATTGTCATAGCAACTTTGGGTGAACAAACAAAGGTTCAAACCAGATTTCATTCATATCTGTTTATTTTTCACCTCCTACTACTGTTGTTGCTGCATTTTAGCACTTCTTCATTCTCCCCCAAACATTATCTACCTCATGAGACGATCACCTGGAATGCAGCGATGAGACGTTGTGAGGCTGGAATGCACTGACAGAAGGGATGGGTTGGAGTTGGTCAGACGTACATGACTGAACGGGAGAGAGACAGAGGCAAAGACAAGGCAATCATGGGCAGCAAAGTCGGGGTAGCAAATAAGTGTATAATGGGAAGAAAAAAAGGAAAAGCATTAAGGGCATAACGGTAATTGAACATCTAGAATTTATTACAATGAAGTCCTGCGGGATTTGACTATAAATACGCGATTTTGTGGGACTGTTTAATCATAAAATCCCTTATACGGGGCCTAAGTGTCATTTTCCCAAATAACAACACAGTTGATTAAGATTAAGAATATTGATATAAAATAACTATTATAGCCATAGATTACAACACAAACAATCACAATGAACAAGAAATACAAGCACTCATACTCAGATACAACTCTCACTATAATAGGATAGGGAAAACAAAGACACAACACGGTTGCCAATCTTTCGAGAGGATGGGCTCTCTCTACTCCAAAGGCCTCAGCCCTTAGCCACTTCTATTTCAAAATTCTCCTCCTACTCCTACTAGACTGAAGGGAAGATTTATAAAACCCAAAAAGTGACTCTCACAGGCCCCAACATATAGACTTTTTCTTGAGGATACTACAGCCACCCTATTTCCTATTTCTTTCTTCCAAATGGTAAGTCAAAGTGCTGACCAACAAAAAGTATCTTTACCTTTACATATGCTTTCCCTGGTTTCCAAGAGTGGTCCTAACACAGTAGGAGTTATTTTTGTGTAATTTTCGAGATTGAGGGGATCCATTGTCACTTTTTGAAGGATTAGAAGTAATTTTCATATAGTATGGAGTTCAAGGATTCTATGGATTTTAACCAATTTTAAATTGAGGGATTTAATAAGTGTAGTCCATGATTTCTAGAAATGTTGCTTTTAGCATAAACATAATCTTGGTTTTTTAGTTATTAAATTTGTTATAGATTCAGGCATATGGATCTAAGGTCAATGAAATAAAGATTCTTTACATTAAGGATTTTGATTCCACTCTCACAATTGACTTGTACATTGCCATATTGGACCATTAGGTGCATGGATAACATATGACTCGAGCAGGCATTTATGAATGTTGTTCTGTTTAGCAGTTCATTTGTATAAATTTTATCATAATGGACTTGTCTGTAGTTTGTAAACTTGCATAACCTTGGGGAGCTTTCTGGTTCTATCCTTAGTTGACATTTCATCCTTATTTAGAAGTGGTAATAGATAATAGGCAAGGAGTATGGGAGTATCCTAAAATGCATTTTCAATGTCTTTGATGAGAAACTTAACTAAAATTATATTTTGTCTCTATTTTGTTTCATTGTATTTGTATGCTTTTAATGTTGAATATAGGATTTTTTTTAAATTCCCTTCCCCATTTATGTCTGGTCAAAACTTTTGATTGGAGAACAATATGTATCTTGTTGGCTATGACTGTAACTTGGGTTCTTCTGCACACTTTCATGAGTGAAAACATGCTTTCTTGTTTCTACATTTTTATTTATGACATGTACGGTTGTCTATTTGAAAAAAAGTGAGCTTCTTTATTAGCTTTACTGATGTTCAGCCTTGATATAGATGAAAATTGACTGAAAAAAGATATAGATGAGAATTAGAGGCAAATGTATTTTTACTTTATTCCATCAACTTCCAGTAAGTTCCTTTCAATTACACGTTTTGCAGCATGTTTTAGGTTTTGAATGTGGTTACCCTTTGGTTCACCTTTGATGCCTTACTAATGTTCTGCATTTGTTTTAGAGGGATATGATGCATGGTTGTTACCATTGTATATATTTGACCATGAAAGTTTTGAGAATTTCATTCTCATGCGAGACAAACTGCTTAATAGCAATTATAGAAATGCAGTGAGGTATTTAAAAACAGCTCTTGACTCAACTCCCTCAGCATTAGCAGTATTACTTCCATTGATACAAGTAAAAAACATCCATGCATATATTTTAATTGAGTCTTGTAGTGTTCAAATTGTATGACCACTTCTGGGTGAGCATTAGTTTGGTTGAGTTCTATTTGTCAATGATTTTAGATGCTCTTAGGCTTTCCGTATTTTAAAATGTCTTTATTTTCCTAGCTTTTGCTGATTGGAGATCAAGTTGATGAGGCACTAAAAATACTTGAGAAGCAGTGTTGTACTTCTATCTCAGCTCTTCCATTTAGGCATGTGCCTTTTAGCACTTTTCCCCCATAGGATGGATCAATGTTATGCCTTTAATGAAAATACTAGGAAGAGCAAAGCTAAAACTCACCAAATTCCATGCTTAGCATTGGCTAAACTCTCTTGCAAAAGAAACGATTAATCAAACTATATAAAATACTTCTATCATTTGTTTATGGGTTAAGGGAAAAAATAACCCGGGAGTTTTTGCGAATGGGCATTGGACACACGGAAGTTGTTGGGGGCCATTTTGGAACTGGAAATTTTAAAAATGGGGCATTTTCGTTCCCACCATTAAAAATTTTAACGTTGACTGTCATGCCCAGTCAACGTTAACATTTTTTACGGTGGGCTCTATTTTAAAACTTTCGAGTTCAAAATGCCCCCCATTCGCAAAAACTTCCGGGTTATTTTACCCATTTACTCTTTATTTATTTGTCATGTTTAGACTGTATGCATGATTCGAGTGATTTTCTATAGTAGTTCTTGTTATTTGTTTATAAGCACTTTGTGTTTGATAATGATGCTACCAATGTCTTTTGTCGACTTTGTGTTTATTTGCCTTGTTTATATGTTGGTTGTGAAATCCCTACCTTGTATGCCCCTAGCATAACCAACTCTAGTGACCATTATAATGAAGGAGATTTTACCAGAATTTAGTATCAATATCTTCTGATTGCCTCTCTCTATGTCTCCAGTGTTGTGCTTTATACAGGAAGTCTTTTTTTCCTAAGCATTACCCTAGTTTCTCATTGTAGATATGGCACAATGATGACATATAATTCAAATAGCTGACATCACCTAATGAGATAAGTCGTATTCCCCTAGTAAGATGCCAAGTTAACATGCAAATATTTTGTTAATTGCAGTTAAACACTGACAGTCATGTTAACTATAGTTATGTTTTTAACTCTCTTTTGTGAAATGTTGTTTGCCTAATTTGAATAATTCAGTTTGCCAAAAGATTTTTGATATCATAATGACAATGAATACAACGTACTCTACCAAAAGAAATATGAGTTCTAGATGTTACTTTAAGCAATTAAAGATTATTGATTGCTGAGATTTTTATTATTTTATATGCACTTATTTTCCTAGTTTTTCTTGATAGAGTGATATCTTTTGACACAAGCAAATTGTGGTACACTAAAATTTTTCTCATTTTCACAATTTTGTTATTCACACTCTCGTAGATTGAAGGCTATTCTCATGGAGCGGTTTAATTCAAACAATTCTCTCGTACTTGCAAAATTGTTTTGAGGAAACATTAAAGAAGGACCCAACATGTTGTGAATCATTAGCGAAACTTGTGAAGTTGCATGAAGATGATGATGGTAAGGTGTTGTTTTTGTTTTTTTTTTTAAACAATCATAGTCACCTCTCTTATATAATTTAGAAACCTTCATAATTTTGAATTTAATTTTTTTATTGTTCTTTTAATATCATGCAGGGAACTGTAGTGTTGATACGCTAGTAGAAATTATTGCTTTTCATTTGGATGCTGTAAGTGCAGAACACTACATGTGGAAGCAGTTTGCTTATTGTTTCTCTAGATTATTTAATAATGGACAAGATGGTGGATCTCCATGCTTAAATGACGATAGAGAGTACATGCAACCCAATTCTTCTTTCCTAAGAAGTACTCCAAAAGTACTTACAAAGAATTTTTGGGAGGTTCGATGTGGTTGGTGGTTAAATAGATATTTTAGCCCTAAAGATCCAAAATTGAAGCTGGTATTCTTCTGATGCCTTTAAATTAATATATCTTTTTTCAATATACTGAAAATTTAATCACATTCATCTAACAAAATATCTCCAAATTATTGCTTGTACAAGATATGCTGATGTATTGTCTACTTTCGTTATGGTGTAGGTGAATTGTAGATTCTCACATACAAAGCGGCATGTGCATCTTATATGTATGGAAAAAAGTTCCATTATGTTGTGGAGGCTTTTTCTCATTTGGAGAAAAATGATCTGGGGTTATTGAGGATTTTGTATGGTCACAGACAAAATTTGTATGGGTTTTATAAATCATTGACACAAAGGTAAATAATGACATAATTTAACTAAAGCATTTAATGAGATGTTTGGGAGAATCAATTACTTCCAGTTTGATTGTGTTCATTTTTTTTTCTTTAAGTTTTGTTTTATAGTGTAGTTTTAAGAACTGAGGGAGCTCCTTGTATTTATGTTCTGGTTATAACATTGGACACCTAAGTTTTTTAGGTTTGTTATGTGTTGGGGTCTTGATGTTGGAATGTGAATTGTTTGGAGCTCTAGATGTATATCTCATGACTCTTGATTTTGGTAACCCTAGAAATTAGTTGGAAGTATATGGGATTTTATATTCTAGCCGTTTATTTAATTATGATTGGTAAAAGGATATGCATGTGTTAGTGTTCCTTGCGGGTGTGTACTTCGTAGATAAGCTCACATAGCAGCATATGTATTTCACAAATGTGTGTTGGCTACTACTATACATGACCCTCACCAGATAGCATGAGCTTGGTAGTACGTGCATCTCCTAGATGTGCCGTGGGCACTTTGCCTTTAGGTGACTTGGGAATTAGGGTTGTCATATCTTGTGAGTTATTGCACCTCTTCGGGTGGGCCGGTGTTAGTACTTAGTTATATATTATTCCGTGATGATGATGTTATATCCCTTGTATGATGCTTTTATAATGATTGGCATGTGTATATCTTATGCCAAGATTTTAAATGATGTTTGCAAAACCTTGGTTATTGAGATTCTATATCTCACGTGTTATTTGCCATTTTCCCTAGTCAAGTTACTAACGATGAATTGACAAAGGAGGTACAACAGTGATTCCTTGTATTGCTTAGCAAATGAATGATTACCTATTTCTATATTTTGGTATTACTTTCTTTGGGTTGCCAAGTATGTTAGACTTGTTTTGGAAATGATAGCTGTATTTTGGTGATGGGTAGATCAAGTTTCCCCTTTCCTCAGCACTCAACATTAGGGAAGTGGAAAAAAGGAACCCACTTGAACTATGAATTGTTTATAAAAACGTTTGGCAAGCAATCCTTAGATTTACATTTCTGATTTGTTATCCTTGATTCTTAACAAACATTGAGAAATTGAGGATTAGAGGGACCATATTTGAGTTCACCCTCTCTTCTCTGCCTTTGAAGAATGTTGTTTGGTGAGTAAATGAGATATGGGCAACCTAATTTAGACGTGCCATTTCATATATTTCATGTTTCCCATTCTTCCTCCACACCCTATTGGTATGAATGGATTTGGACTGAAACTTAGGGATTTGCACCTACCTATAACTTGTATGATATGAATGATTTGTTCAACACGTGATGGAACTTGTTATTTCATTGTGCATTGTCTCCAAAAACTCATGATAAAAAATGGAACCTCAGGGATTTGATCTTCCAGGTTGGTCATACAATGTTGGATTGGGCTGATTTTAGTGTCTCTGGATAAATTTCATTATAAGCTTTGTGTAGACACTTGAATCACTCAAATTTGTGGTCTGAAGCTTGAGATAGTAATCTCGAAAAGTCATTTTTGCACCCATTTTATAATTCTACAATGGAGTTCATTCAGCCTACAAGGGGCTTTTGACAGTGTAGAAGGAGAGGCGAACTAGCGAAGCCTGCATAACTGCATGGAACTATTTTTCTACAAAAATTGAATAATTGCTGAGTTAAGCTTAGAAATGTCTTATGGATCAAATCGTCCTGGTGAAAGCTCCATGTTATGTGGTAATTGATCCTCAAGTTTTAAGTGGATATTGTAGGGAGGCTATGATTAGCTCAGCTTCCTCTTCATTGATAGATGAACATGTAAATGGACATATCGTATGGTAAAAGATTTGGAAGATGAATACCCTCCAATAGTGTCGTTCCTTCATTAATAGGCTGTTAACTAATGAAGAATGAGTCAAAAGAAGGATGCGTGAGAATGACACATGCCCAGTTTGCTGCCAACATGCAGAAACCTTGAGTCATGTGCTGCGTGATTGTCACGATACTCATCAAATGTGGCTGGATTGTATTCCTAGTGGAGCGTTAATCTACCTTCTTTGGTATACCTCTGTCAAATTGGTTGTGTCGTAATCTAAGACAACAATTCGAAAGGTTGAAACCAGGTTGGAATGCTTTCTTTTCAATGATGTGCTGGTGCATTTGGCGTTGTCATAATCTCTGATTATTTGAAGAGAAGGTGGCAGTGATTTCAGAAACTTTTTTGAAGGCTCAGCAATGACTAGCAGATACTAACCTCAATGGCCACCGTATTCTGGGTAGAACTGCCAAGTGGACACCATCACCCTGTACCAAGTGTACGCTGAACATTGACGGGGCGTTCACTCCGCTGCAAGGGATCAGATGCGGTGGAATAATACGGGACGTTGTAAGTGCTTTTGTTTGTGGTTTTAAATTTCATGGTTCAGGGAGTAATAGCTTGTCAATAGAGCTATACGCAGCATGGGGACATGGCGAGAGGTGCCTAATTCTCGAAAAAGATTCCATGGACGTAGAGCGACTCCTACAAGGGGAGGAGGCTAGGACCCATCAGGATGTAGAACTTATCAGAGAAGCCCAGATGCTCTTGAGGCTGGATTTGTAGGTGGAGATATTTCATGTTGCTCGTAAGGCTAATAAAGTAGCAGATGTCTTGGTTGGTGAGGCCTTAAAAGTGGAGTTTTGTCTCCACCACGTGCTAGCTCCACAATTATCGCTTATGTTTCTTATAGAGTCTGAGTACCCCTCGGGTACTGGTGTTGGTTAGGTTGCATTGAGGATTTCCTCCCTTGTATTATAAAAGAAAGCCCTTTTCACCAATAAAAAAAAGCCCTTACATTTTCACCAATCCTTAGAAAAATCATGAATAATACTAGATAATTTAGAATCAAGTGGTTAGCGTATTAAAACTCAATCAATCTTGTAAGGGGAAATGGTCCTTAATTAACCAAGTTCGTGCCTTATTGATACCAAATAAATCATAAAATTTCATTTTATAATGCATATAAGAATTTGACTTAGGAGGGTATCGTCGAGGCCAACTCCCCCTTTTGTCGCAACCAACTTCATCATAGCCATGGGAATCCTTCATGAATCTCTTGCATTGTGGCCAACGTTGGCCTTCGTTGCCGTGAACTCCTTTAACACAGTGAGGAATACCTCTTGGGTGTCTTTTGTCATGGTGAACATGGTCAAGGTGCACCGATGATAGAATAGCAGAAATGGAATTTTGTTGATATCCACATATTCTAACAGCCACAATAACTCAAACACACAGCATAATCATCATC
>QFDD01005593.1:0-18139 GCA_006871305.1 Vachellia collinsii | reverse complement strand
ACACACACACACACACAGTCTCACACTATAACTTTGTAAAATTACGAAAGTAATTAAATAGTTTCAACTCAACCTTTTGTTATATATACAATCCACAACTTTTTAAATCCATTTCTTGAAAATAGCCTCAATATTGGTTACATTCACAAGCCTTTGAGCTAATCTTCTCTGGACCCAACAGAGAAGTTTTTATCGATTTTTTTTACAGAAATACTGTAAACAATAAATTTAAATGCCCATATATTAGACTTCAAAATTTTTTAACCAATATGCTTAAGAGCGATTTTTTTTCAACTAATCAAGGTGAATGGATTTTATCATCAAAAAATTAGGCCTTCTTTAATTTCTTAAATTAAAACCTGATGAAGACCTGATGAGAAAGGAATGTGACATTAAATCAAAACAGAAATAATTTTTCAATTTTAAATTCATTTACTTATCTTTGGTAATTTAAAAAAGAGATGGAAGGGATAAATTGTAAATGCACTGCATTTTATTTTTCATGTCTGTTTTTTTATCCAAATATTATTAAAAAATATGAAAAACAAAAAAATTATTACAAAAGGGCTAATTATTTTTTTAATGCAAATAAATTTTCATATCTGCCTTTTTTTTAAAATAATTTTAAAATTTTTTTGAAAGAGTTTCCAAAATTGTTTTTTTTTAAAAATAAATGTCTTGAATGTTGTTTAAAAAAATAAAAATTGTTTTGGATGTTGTTTTTTTTTAAAAAAACAAAAGAATAATAAAATCTTGCCAAACTTTGGCATATTTAAAAAAAGAAAATAACTGCAAAGCCTGCGCTCCCTACTGACACAGGCAAGATGGCTTAGGAAAATTTCACACCAAGGTGTTTTTTTGGTAAAACTCGAGCGAACTAATTTAGTACAAAATCTAACTCGTTTACTTTAAGAATGAGTTTAACTGCAGCATATTGATAAAAAAATTTTAAAACATAGTATATGGGTATTTAAATTTACTGTTTACAATATTTCTATAAAAAACCGTTTTTATCTAATTAAAGATTCACAAGTCATATCATTAAGGCTCACAAATGATTTTTAAATAAATGATTTGCCTGCCCTCGCTTATGGTGTATATTTGCCAAAGTATTAATAAATCACATTCATGTAAGTTGAGATAAAACACTTTTCATATACATTAAAAAAATAACTTTCACTGTTAATCTAAATAGTTCTATGTTCAATCTATCATATTCCTTCCCTTTACACACTTCATACATATTATATTCTATATATGTGCGCGCGCTCGCAGTCTTGGTCGCATAAACTTTTATTCTTTTATATATTTATATATAAATAATGTTTGGAAAGTGTGTATTAAAACAATAAGCTAATTCAACCCATTGTGTAACCTGTTATATAATGTTCCTCTTAATTGATTTGGCTTCCATTTTCAAGTCAACGATCAAGTCTTTTCGATTTAATTATGTTTTATATCCCTTTCTATCCAACTCCTTTTCACTCGATTTTTTTGTCAATAAGATTTGCACAGTAATAGTTATACGACTGAGACTAGCTCAAGTGATAAGGGATATTAAAGGTAAATTACCCCCGGGAGAGGGGGTAACAAAAAAACTGAATATTTATTGCATTACTGCTACATTCATATTTCTTTTTTCACCGTCCCCCAGCTAATAAATCAATAAAACAAGGAATTAAATAATGGAAAGTATTAAAATAAAATATTTAATTATATTTGACAGTTTCAACTTTGATTCACTATCTAGCCGGAGGCTAAAACTATAGACCCATTGGATTAGTCATAGTACTGTATAGCTAACATCCAAAACTTACTTCGTCGTGTACCCTTTTTTTTTTAAAGTTCTTCTATCTTCTTTGGCACTATATATGTTTTCATTAAAATAATATCACCAATTTTCATGGATACTCTCTCTCTCACGCGCGTGCGCGCACACACACCAATTATTGTTGACAATTTCAACCTTGATTCTCTTATAAATAGATATGAACTAAGGATAGTGTTGTGTGGAGCATGTACCAAATTAAAGGCATTTTCGCAATTGTTAGTGTTTTAGCCACTTCTCTCTGAAACAATTCAATGAAGAAGGCTATTATTCTAATTGCTTTTCTCATTTTGGTTTCTTCATTTCTCTCCCTTCCTTCTTCAACCAATGCTCGTGGATTATATGGTAATTAACAATTCAAAACTTCCTCTCATTTAATTTGCGGCCCTCTTCCAATCATATATGAGTTGCTCACTAGTTAATTGTTCCTTTTCTGTGAAGAATTACACTGACGTTATAGATATGTAAATATTATCTGATGTTGCAGAAGTAAAAGAATCAGTCACCTCGCCAACAAATAACAAGAACAAGCCTTCAGTTCAATGTCCTCGTGGTGGTTCTTATAAATCTTGCCTTGAAGGTCCGCCGGCAAGTGCAAAACCTCCTCCCTGCCCTATATATTCCCGTAAATGCAAGAAGTAGCAACATTGAATATGTGTGTGTCTGTGTGTGTGACTTTCGGTACGTAATTTAGGTATAATGATGATGATGGTGATGATATATAAAAAAAATACTAAATAAAGGGTCGTTTTGAGTGTGGAGGGAGAGAAACTCTCGTTACTAAAATCTTCTCTAGCTCTGTTTTATGTTGGTGTTTCTTTTGAGGAATAATGCACTTGCTTCCTTTCTAGTCATGAAAAGGTCAAGGTGTAGGTTGCTCATGAATTCTACGTATTGTATTTGTGTTTGTATGTTTGAGAGAGAGAGAGAGGGGTTCTTAAGTTTGCATTGTGTGTGTGTGTGTATGATGTCCCCTGGCTTATTTATTGTAAGTCAGTTTAATGAATATATAAAGCTCCTCTTCTATCAAGTAATTTTATTTTGTGTGTTTTTGTTTTTATTACTTTTTTGGTTGCGTTCTTTTATTGTACTTTGATTTAATGTAATTTCGGCAATTCATACAAAAATGAAAAGGAAAGGCAAAAACATTTTAAAAAGCAAGTGAAGGAATGATTCAAAGAAACCGAAATCAAATGATTTTGGATTAAAAAACAAAGGATTAGTAAACAGCTATTTTCTTCCCAGTCATTTCTCAACTCTATAATAATTATATACGTTTGACTACAAAATTTTTATTTAACAAGCTTAATACGTAATTAAGACCCAAAATATGTGGACCCTGACCCACACCTCTTATTGAATACCCTCATCAGTTCTCATTCAAATCCAAAACAATGGACGAAAACTATAGTTCGCAATTAACATGGAACATGACTTTCAACGTTAAAAATCCCTTTGGAAATTACAATGAAGTCTTAAAGAATGACTTTAATTACCTAAAAATCCTCATAAATAAGTTAAGAGTATAAATATATTATTATTTTTTATATTGAAACTGGTTATTACACATTTTTCAGTTGTTATTACATATTATAGTAATTAAATATCTTAATGTTGTAGTAATTCTCCAAATCCCTTTAGCAACAAAACATGGTTCAACATGGCCTAGAAAATATATAATGACAAGCCTTTATTGATAAATACTCTCCCATTCGGTACTTCATAATAAATCTACTGTAGTTTAATTTTTTCGTTGAGATGTATCTCTATCAAGGATTAAAGGTAGAAGTTTATAATTAATTTTTTTTAACCAAGAGTATTTGAGGCTTTTTGACCCTGGTACTGCAAATAGTAAAAAAATTTGCTCAAATGCTACACTTTTAAAAATATTTACACATATCCTACAGTCAAACTTGTTCTTTAGGTGGACGAGTACAAATTTGTATTAAACTTGTTCACCTGAAAAACAAGTTTAGCGGGAGTCGTGGATTACAAGGGAGAAAGTCGTTCACGAGGTGGATGAGTTTGGGCCTGTCAGGCCCAAACTCGTTCACCACGTGAACCTTCCCCCAACCCAGGCGCAGTGCAGATGGAGGTGATATGGCACAATGGAGAGAGACGGATGTGATGGTGCAGCAGGCAGACTTGCTAAACTTTAAAAAAATAGATAAATTTTGATTTAAGGAAAAATTAAGGAAAAAATATGATATATAGCAAAGAGAGACTGGTTCATTCTTACTTAGAAGTTGTAAGATATAACATATTGATTTAAGGAAAAAATAAATACAATAATAAAATATATCAATAATAAATACAAACTTAGTTGTTTGAACTAATTTTAAATTTTGTCAATAAAAAAATTATTTAAGTACGTGAATTATAAAATAATTGATTGATAAAAAGAAACTTGTTTTTTCATTTACTTAAGTAATTTTTTCTAGAGGAGTACTAACTATGATATAAATTAGGTTTTTTAACATATATGATATAAATAGAAAAAAACTGTTTTTTATAGTCCACCTCATGAACAACTTTCTCCTTTGTAATCCATGCTTCCCGTTGAACTCGTTCTTTAGGTGAACGAATTCAGTACAAATTTGTACTTGTTCACCTGGAGAACGAGTTTGACTGTAGTATATGGATAAATATTTTTAAAAGTTTAGCATTTGAGTAATTTTTTTACTGTTTACAATACCAAGGTAAAAAAAGCCAAGTATTTGACTATATTAATATCTTTCTATTGGCCACGTGGCAAGGAAGAGTTGCGTGCAGCGAAATATTAGGATTTGGGGTGTTTAATGCCCCATCTCTAATGCTACTCAAATTTTTCCAACTTTCTAAATGTTTTTTTTTCTAATTTCATTTCATTATTAGATTCTACATAAAAATAAATGATATTTTTATATCTTATGAATAAAAAATGATGCAGTTTTCAATTTTTTAAGATTTTTCAAAGCAAAATACTTTGAAATTGTGTAATTTCCTTTCATTTTAAATTATTTTTTCTTTGAAAAATCGTACAAATTGAAAGACAACACCATTTTTTATCCATAAATTTTAAAATATCAATCATTTTATTTGACATCTAGAAATGATGAGAAACTAAAAAAATCTAGGAAGTTGAAAAAATTTAAAGGGCATTAGACACCCCAAATCCTAAATTTTAATTTATTTTATCTCTTATAAATTTATGATTTTTCTTATAAACTTTTTTTGGTAATTGTATATATTGATGGGGTTTTGACCCGGTAGTAATTTTTATGACTAAAGCATACGTTTAGTTCTTTAAGCTTATTTCAAATTTCAGTTTAGTCCTTTAAATTTAAAAAGTACACTTTCAGTCCTTTAATATCAACACCGTTAATTTTACTTAACGGAAAATGGTGACTTAACAAATTTAGATGGTGATTTTGCAACTAACTGATAATAAAATATGGTTAAACTTTCAAATATAAAAATAAATATATTAAATAATTAATATTTAAATACATTTTAACATCATTTAATTACATAATGTTGATTAAATTAACATTTTCCGTTAAGTAAAACTAACGGTGTTAATGGTAATGGATTAAAAGTGCAATTTTTAAATTTAATGGACCAAATTGAAACTTGATATAAATTTAAAGTACTAAATGTATATTTTAGCCTAATTTTTATTGTAAAGATTAAAATAAGTCATGATTTAGAAAAGTCAGTACACATTAAGTCACTTTTATTATTCATCCCTATTTTCTTTCTATTCTCGTTCTTTTTATTTTTCTAATAATTGAAATGTGTTATCCTATTCAATTGTTTTCTAATAAGTAGTTTTCTTGACTATTTAAAAGTTATAAATTGTTATAAACCTATTAAATTTGAAATTAAGTTAGAATTTTCCTAAAAAAAAGTGTGAACAGCCTTGCTTCTCAGTCTTGTCGTCGTCGTCGGTGTCAATCTCTTCGGTCTATTCTTGTTAGCATGCTAACGAACTTTCTTTAGTCATTTTCCGGCACTGTTATTTTCTCCCTCGAATATTAATTTAATCCAAAAATACTTGTCTGAAATCAAGATAATGTCCTTGAATTATCTGTGATTCTCCAGTAGCGAAAGCTACTAATTTTATTTTTTCGGCCTTGCAATGTTTAATTTCTCTTTCCTCCCTCTTCAATTCCACTCTTGCTCGAATAATATATAAAGTAGTAGAAAGAATAATTAGACTAAACTCTCTTAATTTCTGTGATCAGATTGTTGACCTGGCTATAAAATCCTGCTCGTTGTAATGTCTATGTAGAATCAAAATTACAGCAAAATAAAAGGGGAAAGGAGTATCAGTTTCAATTTAAGTATTGAAAATAAAATATTTAAGGGATAAAGTACATTTTTGTCCCAGAAGTTGTTTCGGAGGAAAAATTTTGTTTTGGAAGCTTTAAGTGGAGCAATGTCGTCCAGAAAGTATAAAACGTAACAATGTTGCATTGATTAAATGGAGAGGCAAACGAACATCCATCACGTAGGATAATATGCCAATTCTTTGTCCCACGTAGGATAATGTTGCCTTGAAATATATATATATATATATATTTTCACCCTAAAAGTTTTTTATGATGAGCAATTTTGCCTTGAAAATTCTCTCAAATGATTAATTTCACTCTGAAAGTTTTCTCGGAGAGAGTGTAACATGGACACTTACATGACAAACATCCATTTGCCTCTCTGTTTAATCAGAGAACATTACTACGTTTTTATACTTCCAGAACGATATTGCTTCATTTAAAAAATTTTCAGTATGAAATTGCTCATCTGAAACAACTTTCAGTATAAAAATACATATTAACCCAATATTTATAGTTGACAGTTTCAACATTGATTAACTATCTAGCCAGAGGCTAAAACTATAATAGACCCATTGAATTAGTCATAGCACTGTAGACCTAACAACCAAAAGTTACTTCGTCGTCTACCTTTTTTTTCCAAAGTTCTTCTTATCTTCTTTGACACTGTGTGTGTGTGTGTTTTCGTTTAAATACTTATCACCAATTTTCATTGATGCACACTCTCTCTCTCTCTCTCTCTCTCTCACACACACACACACCCCAATTATTGTTGACAATTTCAATCTTGATTCTCTCCCTAGAGCCTATAAATAGATATGAACTAAGGATAGTGTTGTGTGGAGCATATACCAAATTAAAGGCATTTTCGCAATTGTTAGTGTTTTAGCCACTTCTCTCTGAAACAATTCAATGAAGAAGGCTATTATTCTAATTGCTTTTCTCATTTTGGTTTCTTCATTTCTCTCCCTTCCTTCTTCAACCAATGCTCGTGGATTATATGGTAATTAGCAATTCAAAACTTCCTCTCATTTAATTTGCGGCCCTCTTCCAGTCATATATGCGTCGCTTATTAGTTAATTGTTATTTTCCTGTGAACAGTTAAACTGACGTTATAGATATGTAAATATTATCTGATGTTGCAGAAGTGAAAAAACCAGTCACCTCGCCAACAAGTAAGAACAAGCCTCAGCCTTCAGTTAAATGTCCTCCTCCTGGTTCTTCCAATAACTCTTGCCTGCCGGGAAGGGCAAAACCGCCTCCCCGCTGCTCTATCTATGTCCGTAATTGTAAGAAGTAGCAACATTGAATATATATATATATATATTTATGACTTTCGGTACGTAAGTTACATATAAAGATGATGATATATAAAAAAAAATTAAATAAAGAGTCGCTGAGTGTGGAGGGACAGAAACTCGTTCCTAAAATCTTCTCTGGGCCTGTTATATATGTTGGTGCTGCTTTTGAGGAATAATTAATGCACTTGCTTCCTTTCTAGTCATGGAAAGGTCAAGATGCAGGTTGCTCATGAATTCTAGGTATTGTATTTGCGTTTGTGGGTTTGAGAGAGAGAGAGAGGTTCTTAAGTTTGCATTTTGTGTGTGTGAGATGTCCCCTGGCTTATTTATTGTAAGTCAGTTTAATGAATTTATAAAGCTGCTCTTCTATCATGTAAATTTATTTTGTGTGCCTTTATTTTATTACTTTTTGGTTGCGTTATTTTATTTTACTTTGGTTTAATGTACTTCGGGCAATTCATACAAAAATGAAAAGAAAAGGAAAACATTTCAAAAAGCAAGTGAGATAATGATCCAAAAATATCGAAAAAAGCAAATGGATTTGGCTTCAAAGACAAAGGGTCAATAAATATACAGCTATTTTTTTCCACTCATTTTTAACTCTAATATATATGTATGTAACTATAAAATTTTTATTTTACAACCTTAATATGTAAAATTAAGACGCAAAATATATGGACCCTAACCCACCCTTATTGAATACACCTCTCGATTCTTATTCAAATCATTTTAAATTTAAAAATTAATCTCATTCAAGATTTAGAACTCAAATATTTTTATTTCTCCAACAGGCACTCTTTAGAATTCAAATACGTGTTCTTCATGTCAAATATTTGTTCTTCCTCTTACATGAATATAGCATGGGATTTAATCCTGCCACCTCTTGGATGTCACAAATTATATGGCCATTACACCACCAAGCCACATTATTATAATAAGAAGTAATTAGTGTTTGAATAGTCAAAGCTTAGCTTGATAGTAATTTTATTTATTATTTTGCACTATTATTATTGATAGTGCTGGTTATTAAACCCTCAATATAGAAAACACCTTTAATACAATTAATATGTGCATGAGAGTTTAGGAAAAAAAATTATAAATTGAATAGATAAAATGGATTAAAATCTTATATTTAAAATCAAATCAAACATTTTTACTTGCATATGGGATTGAAATTATGGGAGTAATTATGTAAATACAGCTCATACGAACACATAATCACAATCATCATATTCAAAGTAAACAAGGTAAAAAATTTCAATGACATACCACGATGCAAAATTAGAACTGCAAATATACGTATATGTTTTCATAGAGTGTACTGATTAATACCAAAATGCCAATATATGTCAATTTATATACTACCCCTCATCTAGCTCTTTTCAACAATACCTTCAGAAACAACCTTGTCATTAATGATCCACTCCTGTGCTTTACACATGGCTTCTAAAGGAACAACCTTTGACAAACTCAATCCTGCTCCTTCTGTCATATCAATTTCTTCCTCACTTACTCGTTTCCATTCAAAGCATTGAATCAATAACCCCAAAGCCAAGCTCTCTGTACGTTGAGCCAAACCTGAACCTGGACATGCTCGTCTTCCTAATCCAAATTGTATTAACTTATTTGCCACCCCTTCTTTCTGAAACCTTTCAGGCTTGAAGCTCAGTGGATCATTCCACAGTTGAGGATCTCTGTGAATGGCCCAAGCATTAATCAACACAATAGTATCACGTGGGATGTTATAATCTCCTACGGTGCAGTTATCCGAGGACAGATGAGGTAGCAATAATGGGGCCGCAGGATGCAACCGAAATGTCTCTGATACAATGCTTTGAAGATATGGTAGTTTCAAAATGTCTTGTTCTTCTATCAAATGTTCTTGTCCTACTTGTGTCTCTATTTCTTGCCTTGCCTTCCTTAATATCTCGGGATGGTTCAATAAACTAGACATTGCCCACTCTAATGTTACAGCAGATGTGTCTGTTCCTGCAAAAAGCATTACCTGTATACGAAGTCAAACAACGGGAAAAGTGAAAAACGAATTTGGGGTGTCAGGTGTCCATTGCAGCTGGGTTCTTCCCATATGTTCTTTTGTTCTCTTTTTATATATTTACATAAAATAAAATAAGTGACATTTTGATATTTTATGTGTAAAAAATATTATATTTACAATTTTTATGATTTTTTTAAAGATAAACACATTAAAAGTATCAACCTCATTTTCAATTTTAATATATTTATCTTTAAAAAATCAAAATATTACTTATTTTATATAAAATTTAAGTATCTAAAGAAACAAAACAAAAAACATTTGGGAAGAACTACAAATTTGTGGGGCAGCTAACAGCCCGATCGATGAAAAACGTGTTATTTAAGAGCATTTATCATTTTTTTTCTTTGGTTTTCTCTAATCATTATATTCTTTTATTCTTTCATCAAACAACCGATAGGATACAGTATACAATAACAATAACAATAACAGCAGCTGCAATAATAACAACGAAGAACAAGTCTTATCCTCTAAGTGAAATGCTTTATAAATAACCAAATCTCAAGTTAAATACTGAAAGGTTGTGCTCAACAACCGCTGAAATATATATAATTTACAAAAATCTTGAACCAGTAAAAATGCCCCAAAAAAAAAAAGGAGCGCTTACCAAAATAAGACCTTTGATAATTTGATCTGCATAATACTCTGGCTGTGATATCTGCAGGGTCAAGAGGTGATTTATCAGAGTATTTCCACTTGTGTTCCCACTTCGATGCTCATCAACGAGTCCTTGTAAAAACGTGTCAAATCTGACGCTAATACTCTTAAGCTTCTTCTCCAAATTATCTAAATCAAACCATCTATATACGGGCAAGAAATCTCCAGGGTTATTTACCCCTCCTAGCTTCATCAATTCCTTTATCATCTCCCTAAACTTGCTTGCCTCTTCCACGTCCCCAACTTCACTATCATCTCCCCAATACCTCTTTCCAGATATCATTCTCATCATTGTGTTAAAGGTCAGCTCAGAGAACCTAGATCTTAGCTCCACCTTCCTAAAGTCCTCCCCACAATCATGAGATAGCTTTTGTACGAGCCGCTTCATCTCTTCCCTTCACAAGTCCGTGAAGTAGTTGAGACGGTGCGTCGATAGAACGTCGAGCACCATGATGCGACGAAGGTTGCGCCAGTGGTCGCCGTACGGGGCGAAGGCGACGGTGGTGTAGCTGTAGCCGACATGTTTGCCCGTGAGGAACTTGGGACGGTTGGCGAGAACGATGTCGTTTCTGTTGAAGCATTCTTGAACTGCAGAGGGTGAGGAAACGACCACGACCAAACGAGAGCCGAACGAAAGAGAAAAGATTTGACCATAGTTTTGGGAAATACGATGAAAGTGTTGGTGGAATGGCTTCTTGAGCTGGTGGAGATTGCCGAGTTTGGGAAGAGAAGGAGGGCCTGGTGGGATATTTCTGATTCTGCATCTTCTTCTTCGGAGAAAAGGTTGAGGGTGAGGAAGAAACCAAGGCAGAGGATAGAGTAACTGACAATGCAGTTTGTCCACATATTTTTGCATTCTTGCTTTGATGATTCATGCACTTCTCTTTGAAGGGATATGTGGGGCAAATGGTATTTTTTTTATATGTCTTGTTTTTTCCAGCTTAATACACCAGACTCATGATTTCTTTCTGACAAAAAAAAAATGATTTCTCAAGTATCTTAAATGTGAATTTATGAATTTAAACTCTCATTTAATACTAATCTGGTGCATTTTATAGATTTGTGAGAAAAAATTTTATTTGACTCTATTTATAAATTATCTTGTTAATTCTTTTATATGAATGTATTATTTTACTTTTATTTATTATGTATTGATTTTATTTTCATATATTACATTAAATGTTAAATAGGGATGAAGTTAAAAAATCGTTAAATTTTAAAGTATAATTAATAACATTTAAAATTTTCTTAATATATATCAAACATGTTATAACAAGTGATTTATAAATAGGATGTAAATATAATAAGTCTTATGACAATGCAACGGCTGAAGGGCGTGTTCTGGATTTTTTTTTCTAATTTTTTTTTTATTTTAATATTCTCTTTTTAAGTTTTAACTTTTTTTTGGAGATTTAGAAAAAGTGACGAGAGGGGGGATACTGGATAAGGAAGATGCATGAATGTCAACGCAGGGCATGAATGAGTCAATGGCCGAGTAAATGCTAAAATGGACACTCGCATTCAGCCTTGTCGTGCACCGGCTATTAATTGTTAGACAGTCGGGAGACTACATTTGCTTGAGCATGATTTGTATATTAAGGTTTTTACAGGCAATGTTTCGGTTCTTTTGTATCCAACCTTAAACATATTAACATATGCTCAAATTCTATAGATTATTATTTTTGTTAGGTTTAAGATGTAAAAATATCTATAAATTTTTATCAATAATACTTTTAGCAATATATACTTTTCAGTTTTCATATATGTAAAAATGACCATGACCATTAAAAATGAGAGTACAAATGTCATAATCATTAAACATAATGTAACACTGTTAAATATGCATATACAGAAATAGTATAAATTCTATGACAAATAATGACAGTGTAAGGTTATAATTAATGGTTTTGACTTTTTGCACCAATTTTAAATGTTCATAAGTATTTTTACACTTCCAACAAATATATGATGTTGTACACATTTTTAATAAAAATTTATAGATATTTTTACATCTTAACACTTTTATTATTATAGAACTATATACATTAGTTAAATTTTGAGCAAAAACTTGTATTACGAGTTAGGATGATCCAAAGCATGATACAAGAAGGGTGGCCGAATAAGTTCATTGCTTTTTTTTTTTATATGATTTATTGTTTACAAAATAAGTATATAAAAATTTTGTATGATTGTGATTTTATATACATTAATTCAAGCATGTACTAATTAAACTTTGGCCTCTATCTTTTGATTGTATGTGTGATAAGTGAATATTTCGTAATCAAATAGATATAGTTTTAGATATATTAGATTACATTTGTGAATATTTTATATCTATTTGATTTATTTTATATGATTCTCTCGTAAATATGAGTGCTAGAATAAAAAAAGCAATC
This sequence comes from Vachellia collinsii, assembly GCA_006871305.1. Taxonomy (NCBI): domain Eukaryota; kingdom Viridiplantae; phylum Streptophyta; class Magnoliopsida; order Fabales; family Fabaceae; genus Vachellia; species Vachellia collinsii. The sequence goes on along the minus strand of QFDD01005593.1, from coordinate 5,591 downwards.
TTTATAGAAAATCTATTCATACCCATTTTATTTTGTAGATACTATAAGATAAATGATAAAGATATTTAGAGATGATATTAGCCAAAATCCGAGCAATACGAAAGAAGGATGCGCGCTGATGGTTGAAGAAGTGGAGATCTTAATTGAATTGTTTCCGAAGACTAAAAGCATAGTGCAGGGTCATTGTAAGTAACTTGCGCCAAATTTCACGTGCAACAATCTAGACCTATATATTTACATTGAAAAGGAAATAAAAAGATGTACAAACTCAAAAGCTTATAAAAAAAGTATCAAGAGGAAGATAGAGGAGTATTCTTTTTCTTTAGCTGTAATACAAGAGTTTGAGTTTAAATGGAAGAAGGTTTGAAACCCCGAGATGCGAAATATCAATAGCATAGATAGGAGTTCAGCTCTTATTATTAATTTATCATTTTCTTCAACTTCTTTTTTATTTCTTTTATCTTTTGTTTGGTTATCTCATATATTGTTCATGGAAATGCTTAATTTATATAGCTAAACCTTCATTTTTTATTATTGTAGTTTGATTATGAATTAGTGGATGATAATTTCAATATTTAATTTTTTTAATGTTATATTTGTTTATTCAATTGTGTGGTTGACTATCCTGAAAAACGAGGAATTTGATTGAGATAGATTTTAGTGTTCTAAAGGAGCCTATAAATAAGGAATTTAGATTAGACCTTCAATTGAATTGTATAGGATTGAGTTTTATACTTAATTTGCTTGTAGGATAGGAATATACCTACCAACTCTACATAGTCACATTATACATGCACTTTATTTAGTCTAATTATGTAATCATTTAAGGAATTAAAAATCAGTTAACATAATTAAAATATCTTTTAGCAAGTCAGAAGACCCTTTTAGATAATTAAGAATCTTAGACTAGTGAATATAAATTTAATTGCAATTAAGGGGAGAAATCATACACTAAGAAGTAACTAAGACTGTAATAATTCAAATCATTACTTAAGATCTAGAATCACCTTTAACCTTAGTTATAGTTTAGATTTAATTTATTCTTCTAGTTAAATTTTTTATTTTATTTTTATTATATCTATATGTCTCGCTCAACTTAAATGAAAGTATAAGGTTATTACTCAATTTACTAAATCTTTGTAAGAACAATACTTTACTTATTTTTTATTACTTGATATGTCTAGTACACTTGTAAAGTTATTGATTCACATTTTCTCTGTTCATCAATGTGAAAATAATTAAATTCATGAAAGGCCGATGTGACTATTGAAAAGGGATTGAAGTCATGCTCCAATTATATGATATTTGAATAATTGTGGTTTTCTTACTTGCTTTGATTGATTTTCTTTCCGTGTTGGTGGCAAGATTGTCCAAATCTTTATTCAAATCATAATTCTTAAGAAATAAAAATTAAGTTTTTTAAATAAATTGATATTTAAGAGATTATGGGTGTGTTTGTTTTTTTTATTTTCTTGTTTTCAAAAGTGTTTTTTCAAAAATAAGAAATAAAAAATAAATCTATTGTGATGATTGTCATATTTGAAAATAAATACATTTAGACTAAAGGATGAAATTTTAATGACGACTCAAATTCTTAAATGAAGAAAAAAAAACATCAAATGATAATAGAAGAATTCCCAATTTTCTTAAACAAAAAAAAACTAAAACTACTTTTTTTTTTGTTTTTTATTTTTTAAAATAATATCCCAAACAAGACTTTTTGTTTTTAAAAATAATTTTTTAAAAAAATAGAAACGAACTCCCCCTGTGTTTTTTATATCATATACCAATTATAATAAATATTTTAGAAAACAAGAATGAAAATAAAATTTAAACCAAATTAAATTGAAGGATTCAAATCTTATGAAACATTAAAATGTAAATATTGCCTCACTTGCTTTTCCTTTTCCTTCTGTTTTTATTTCTCCATTTGAATTTCCCAAATACTATGAAAATAAAATTAAAAAACGTAAACAACAAAATATAAGTAGATAGATAAGTAACCATATTAATTTATAAGATAGTAAACAATAAGTAATTAGATTGTCACATTAAGATGGTAAGAAGGCCAGGCCACCAGCACAGTCTTTATTTCAAGTACAACACCAATGCATAAATTCAAGAATTACATATCTCTCACACTCAAAGGTACATAAATTCATGAGCAACCTTTACAGTGACTACCCATGAAATCCAGGAAGGAAGACATTACATTATTCTTCAAAAGGGAAATTCTAATCAAAAGCTGCGACAAAACCTACAAACTCACACACACATGACACAGAACCAGAAACAGGGACGCTGATGACTTAATTAATACGAAGCTATAAAATATATTAGAAACAAAACATCAATTTATTCAATAACGGAAATATTAAGAGTGCTTAAGTGATCGATCTCCCACCTCGCTAAAGGAAAAATCTTAAATTCAAAGCTGATGTGCAAATTTGGTGCCTTTTTTTTTTTTGTTGCCCTCCCAATGATCTCATTCACTGTGACGAGCTTCTCGCCATAACTATGAATTGTATATAACTTTGACTGTGACAGATATATAATTGTTTATTTGTCAGCTGGCTTCCTGGATTCCTTTTTTTGGTCTCATCACAGGCTTTCTATTTTTGCTTGCAAATCAGCTACAATAAATGCTGACAATGGATGGCCTTAGTATTAATACAAACTTGGATCAAGACTAAATAGGTTAATGGGCCAGCTACTTCTTTCAATGGGCCTGCAAAAAAGTAGTGGGTTGAGAGTAAATAAAGATGGAAATATCAACCAACGGGGGTTGGTCTGAGTGGTAAGCGGCTCAGTACCGCTTAAGCAAGGTCTCGGGTTCGAGACTTGGTGTATACAAAAAACCCCTGCTGGGAGACTCTCCCACCACTGCCAGGTGCGCGACGCGGGTCGGATCCGAATGTAGTTGGGGCAAAGCTCTGATGAACTGGGTGGGCAACCAAAAAGAAAAAAAAAGATGGAAATATCAAATAACTGAATGGAAGGGACTAATATTTTGTAATAAAATTTGATTAACACTAGAAGATTATGTGTTATTCTGCTACTTTCCATTTTCAGTTTTTCACTTTTTATCTGTTTGATTGAAATTCGGCTATTGTTTGTTATATACTTTTGAGTTGTAATGCACTTAAATAATTGATATATGGCTCTGATTGATGTGAAGAAACGTACGAGAAATATCAACAGAAAACCAAACGTTTTAAGCATCCGTCAGAGGTTGTTTAAAGATGCAAAACAAAAGAAAGGAAACATTGCAAGCCTTTTGAAATTATTCTAAACGATTTCACGGCGAAAAATATATCTTTATTGTTCAATAAATAATCCTTCATAATTGAAATTCTTAATCCCAACTTTTTTGGGGGGAAATTGTTTCAGATTAAAAATGTCCTCCATGAACCACCAATCGCCTCTAATTTTTTCCATTTTCCAAGTCAACCATCAAGTCTTTCTGTGACCTAATCAATTTTGGAACTTTATTTCAATATTTATTCATTATTATTCGTACACACAATGTCTCTGTGTGTCTATGATTTGATGTATATATAGTGACTATATATACGTGTCCGTATCTTAAAATAATACCACCATCCTTAACCAATGCATTGTCATTTCTAGGTCCTGATTGGCGGCGAAAAATAAAACACACACACACAGTCACACACTGTAGCTTTGTAAAATGACCTAAGCAATTAATTAGTTTCAACTAAACTTTTTATTATATATATAATCCACAACTTTTTTAAATCCATTTCTTGAAAATAGCCTCAATAATTGGTTACATTCTGAAGCCTTGGAGCTAATCTTCAACGGACCCAAAAGAGGAGAAGTTTTTATCTAATTAAAGATCCACAAATCACATCACTACGTCTCACAAATGACTTCTAAATAAATATATCTGTCCCCAGCCAGCTTATATAGTGTCTATTTGCTAAAGCATTGAGAAATCATATTAACTTAAATGAAGATAAATTTTTTTTTTTTACATATTCATCTTTTAAACTGTAAATCATATTCAAAAAGTAATTTCTACGTTTAATCTAAATAGGCCTATATTCAGTCTACCATATTCCTTTCCTTTACACGCTTCCAAGATATTATAGTCTACGTTTGCAGTTTTGGTCACACAAACTTTTATTCTCTTAAATATATATATATATATAATGTTTGAAAAGTGTGTATTAAAAAAATAAGCTAATTCAACGAAGTCGAGAAGATCTCCTGCCATTGTATAACCTTTTATATATAATGTTCCTTTCAAGTGATTTCATTTTGTGACACTGAACACCATCCATTTCCACCCAGTAACTGGCTTCCATTTTCAAGCCAACGATCAAATCTTTTCGATTTAGTTATGTTTTATATCCCTTTTTATCCAACTCCTTTTCACTCGATTTTTTTGTCAACAAGATTTGCACATTAATATTTATACGACTGAGACTAGCTCAAGTGATCAGGGATATTAAAGGTAAATTACGAGGAGAGGGTAGAGCTGGAAAACGGGTTGGTCGATCAACCTATAGGCCAAATGGTGCGGGCTGTTGGTAAACTGGGAAAACCTCAACCCTGAGCCTATCATTTTTTTAAAATTTTTTAAATATTTATAATAAATTTTAATAAAAATAAATATTTACAAAAATAATTTATATCAAATTAATTGGCTCTAAAAAACATCTTTAGAATAAATTTTCATATAATATTTAGAAATTATAATATATTTAATAAATTTTATGTATTTTAATCATAAATATTTTTTTAAAAGTATTCATTTTTATACATAAATAACAATAAGATTGAAATGTTGAAATAAGTATATACAATTATGTATTGTGTGGTACATGAAGATTTAACATTTTAAAAAATTTAATTAAAAATAATTGTTTGAAAAATTAAAAAAAGACAAGCTGCGGGTTGAGCGGGCCGGGCTTATGCAGCCCGCATTTTAATAGGCTACATTTTTTGTAATCCGAAGCCGCAAGTTGGGCCCATTCAACCGGGTTTAGGGGAGGGTAATAAGAAAACTGAATATTTATAGCATTACTACTACATTCAAATTTCTTTTTCTCAGGGTCCCCTAGCTAATAAATTTAAGAAAATATGATTGTAAGGTCCCATGTAAAGGATTTTACGATTAAACAATTTTACAAAATCATGTATTTACTGTTAAGCCCTGCTAATAACCCTACCTACTGATATGAAGATGTTAATAACAATCACATAAGCTTTATTGATAACTTCCCGAGATTCGATGGTAAATATAAAATTTCGTAAAACTATTTAATTATAAAATTCTTTACACATTAATTTATCGTCATTTTCCCATTTTCCCAACAGTTCCAACTTTGATTCACTATCCAACCAGAGGCTAAAACTATAGACGCATTGAATTAGTCAAAGTGCTGTAGAGCTAACATCCAAAAGTTACTTCGCCGTGTACCTTTTTTTTGGAAGTTCTTCTTATCTTCTTTGGGACTATATATGTTTTCGTTAAAATAATATCACCAATTTTCATTGATACAATCTCTCTCTCTCTCTCACACACCCCCCCCCCCCCCCCCCCAATTGTAGTTGACTAGGGC
>QFDD01005592.1:0-13936 GCA_006871305.1 Vachellia collinsii | reverse complement strand
ATGTATGTATGTATGTATGTATGTATGTATGTATGTATGTATGTATGTATGTATGTATGTATGTATGTATGTATGTATGTATGTATGTATGTATGTATGTATGTATGTATGTATGTATGTATGTCACCACCACCAACTGGACTTAAATAACATGTCTAATATTATTACCCATTAGAAATTAATCTTGTGACTTTTTACTACTTACTGTCTATAATATAAGAATTAGTCAATTTTTTTTGAGAGATTAAAAAAAATAAAAAAAATTATTTAATTAAAACACATATTTTAAAATACTTATATATCATTAAATTATATATCAATTCATAAATTAAATAAAGTAATTTAGAAAAAATAATAATTATCAATTTATTTAATTTTTTTAATATTTAATAAAATTAACTGAGTTTTATATTAAAGAGTGGAAGCAGCATAAGGTGAGCATAATTCAAAATTGAAAATTTTTGTAAAAGAAATGAACATGATTTGGTGTGATGGATAATTCAGAAATCAGATGTGAAGTCTGTTTAAGAAAGTTTTTGCATCAGTCCCAAAAAGAAAGTTTTTGTTTGTTATGGGAAGTTAAAAAGAGACTTCAAACTACAGAGAAGTGAAGATATGTGAGGAAGGTGAGACTCAGGGAAGGCACTTCCCAAAAATTTAAAAAGAAAACAGAGGATAAAGTGTGTGCAGTTGTCTTATACTCAATTCAATCCTAAACGTAAAATGTAATTAATTTATTTATATAGATTAAAAAAAAGTTAAATGAATTAGACATTTGTAAGAATATGGCAGGATTTCCCTGAAACATGCAGCTGCATTTGAATTATTCTTGTGTTTTATTGTTGCCTTGAGGGAATAATAGGAGTGGTTTGAGGGGAAGGAAAATAATAAATATAAAAACAAAAGTGTTTGTTTGGAAAACCTGAAGAAAAGTTAATCTCATCATTTTCATCTTTACTCTTAACTAATACGACATATTTTTTTTTTAAAGGATTTGTGTTTAAGATAACAAAATTGTTGTAAAAGTCGAGTCATATTGCAAACTAGAGAAAGAAAATAAAAGAATGAAGTAGCATTTAAGGCAATTAATGAGAATGGTTGGCGACAAAAGTATCCATATGCATTGTAAGAGGGATCGGAGCAGCTTGTGATGAATGATGAATCCAGAAGACACATTTTCCGTAAACAACCAACTTTGGGAAGGTCAAATTTTTTCCTGGACAAATTTCCAATGCTGCATTTTTTTGAGTGGGGCATCCGATATCCTGGATCTACCTCATTTTAACTTAGAAGATTAATCGGGAGTCTAAACTAATCCGAATCTACCAGGGTAGAACCACAAAGGCAGCAAAGGTCTGCCATCAAGTATTTAATACTGCTGTGTTCCTATAGTTTCAACTCGATACAACCTCAATTAAACTGATACAACCTTTTCCCAGTGGAACAGAGTGTTTGGTGGTTGTGGTGTTTCATCATTCACACAAAAAGACTTCACAAGAACTTTAACCAACAAAGAAAAAGATTCCATAAGAATATCACTGCGATCTCCATTCCACATATATATACACGTTGTTTAGAAATTTTTTAATTAAATGGAATATTCTTATGGTCCTATTTATAGGAGAGAGTGAGAGAGCATTTTTGTCTTTAATATAAGTCACACATTAAATTCATTATATGGATCTATAATTTTATTTCTAATTTACTCCCTCCGTTTAACAATGCAAGGAAAATTTAATTCATCAATTATCATTTTTGTTCATATTTGTAAAAGAAGCCATATATTTAGTATCGTCAGTGTTTTTATTTGGGTTTCATTCAATCCGGGGCAGGTTGCTACTACCTTATCTGGTTTGTAGCGATTGAGAATTGTGTTATTGGAACTTTTCTTCAATCTTTCTTGGAATAATAGCCATAATTTGTTCTGATAATTAAATAATTAATGGGAAAGTAAAGGTTACAGAATAATATAAAAAAACAGAAGTTGATGAATGGCTGCTTGTGGGTCGGTGGACTGCTTTCATGTGTCTGTCTAAGTGCAATGGGCAGAGCATCAAACTGTTTCCATTTAATCGCTTCATACCTTCCCAGAATCTCACCTTCCTCACATACTCATCTACTTTCATTTATTATACTGCTTTTTTTTTTGTCTTTCTGATTTTTGATATAAAAGTTAATTGATTGTTTTAGAGATTAATTAAATTAAATACATTACTTTAAAATATTTATATTTACCGTTTTTCTTTAAACTAATTTGTCTGAATTATAAAGTGATATACATGCTCCGATCCTTAATATACGAACCGATTGAATTTTTTGAAGAGTTTAAAAAACTAAATAAATTGCTTAATTATAACATATATTATGGAGTAATTACCTGTACCATTAGATTATATATCAATTTATAAATCAGATAAATTAGTTTGAAGAAAAATGATAGATATATGAGTTAATTAACCTTCTTAATCTTCCCAAATAAAACTAGCTTACTTTTACATTAAGGACCGATGGTAGTATAATTTAATAATACATATGAATAAATAATTTAAAGTAATGTATTTAACTTCTTTAATTTTTTTATAAAAATAACCAACTCTTTAATTAAAGATAAGAGGTGGTATTTCTTCATGAATTTTTATATTTGTTACCACTACTGCTCCTACAAGTCAACCACTATTATTCTTTACGTTGAATGATTCTTCAAGACTCTTTACATTCAATGAATGAGTGACATTTTTAAATTCCAATGCTCTACTCTTTATAATATAACTCCTTTTTAATTAACTCGCATTATCAGCTCCAACTCATAGATATGCTTTAAATTGGTAAATCTTTCTAAATTCTTGGGATTTCAAAATAAAATCGTGAACCACGTTTTAAATTTTAAAACGAGAAATTGATGAACTACAGTACAAAACGTGGTCGTTCAATCACTTTTCATAATGATAATATAATATAATTTCTTTAAGCGTGTGGAATTGGGTTTGTTTGGCAATCACTTAAAAAGTACTTTTACGCAAATTGATATAAAACTTCTCTCACATATTTACATCGAATTGCGTAAAATCATTTAAAAAAGCTATTCCCAAACATACCAGAAATCTGGGTCAAACAATTCTATATAAGTAGTTTTCCTTCATGAATGAGGATGTGCTGTGAGCTAGCTAAATCACAAGGCAGACTAATTGAATTCAACTGCCACTTTATTAAAAAGATGCATAGAGTGAGACATCTTGATTTGTTATGTCATGACTCATGAGTAATTAGTCCCTTTCCACTAAATCGAACATCCGTTGGTAGTTTTGATTTAAATTACTCGGTTGTTTAAATATCTAGTAGCATTATTAAAAAAAAATTGGATATTGGATGGCCCAAGGGGTTATACCAAGAAAAAGGGGAAACCATACTCTATGTACCTATGTTTTTTCTCAATTTTTAATTTAGCATCTGTATGTATTTTTCTCTTAATTAAATCTCTCAATTTTACTTTCTTAATGCAATTAACCCTAGTAACTTTAATATGTTAGAATCGTTAGCCCATATATAAGAGTTAACATTGTTAGCAAAGTAAAATTAAAGATTTATTTAAGAGGAAAAATATATAGGTATCAAATTAAAAATTTGAGGAAAATACCCTAATTTTTCTAAAAAGACAAAGTGGTTTTGTTGCTGTGCTCTAACAAACGCGAAATAATCATTAAGCCCACGATGAATATTTATCATTAATATATAAATCCACGTTATCATTGACTTCATGAAGGATGTATTAGATGCTGTCTTGTGTAGTCTAATGTTAAATTTTAAAAATAGTGAAAATATATCATTTTAAATTTTAATAGGATGTATTAGATGTTGTCTCTTCTATTACAAACACACATCGATCAGTCGCACAACTTCTGGCAAAACGAAAATTTGAAATTACTAAAATTTTTAAACCAAGAAAAGTTCATCAACTGCAGGTTATAAATAAAAAAAAAAACACCACTGCATAAATTGTGGATGTACAAATAATTTTTCTTAATTTTTAAAACTTAACAATGATTCGGAGCTCCTTTAATTGGCCAATAATATATAAACATGACACAGTGAGATAATCATATGAAAAAAATCTGATGAGTTTTAAATCTGAATGATTATATAATCCCCAACCATCAATTAATTAGACATCTCTTAAACTTTACTTATATATATATATATATCACCTCCTCAAATTTTGAGTTATGTACATGTGACTCTTTAAACTTTTAGCTATGTATGGATGAGTAACAAACAAAATTAATCACAGGGAAATTATTTATAAATGCAAGAGTTTAATGTGATCCATTGTAAAGTTTCAAAAAATAGGGAGTAAGTACATATAAAAATTTTAATTATTGATTGATTAAAAATATAAAATTTATGTCATGCCATACTACCTTTAAGTTAATATCCTTCCTTCAGTTCTAAAATAAGATCTCATTGCTTAATTTATGATATTAAGAAAAATAATCAAGTTAACTACTTTCATATAATTTATCAAAATTGATCACACATTTTTTTAAATACCCGCTTCAATTAAGGTGGGAGAGAAAAAGCAAATTTAATTTAACACGTTGGTAAATGGAATCGGTGGGAAGGAGGAGTAGTGGTACAAATAATAAAATACTTTTATGAAGAAAATGTGAATTAATTAAATGGATACATTTAATCTAGCTAGAATTATTGAAGAACCGAACGGAAGAAAACAAATTCAAATCTTCGACTTTTTCTTTTTGGAGGAAAATACATACTGATGTAAATGAAGAAAAAAAAATTTATCCGTGAAACCCTAGAAATCTCATTATGTTGAGTTGGGGTCCGATTGGGCTTGTAAATGGAAAAGACCTTTTCACCCTCCTTTTCTTACCACATTTCTTTTTCAAATTTGCAATTTAAACAATCGGGGTTAAAAAAGTCTTTTGACATTTATTTATAATTAATGTAATTCGAACTCCAACTGAATCTCGTAATTTTTAGAGTTTGGTTGTGATTTTTTCTATTTCTTAGAATTAGAATCAGTAAGTAATTTCCCTTCTTGGGACAGAAATATAAGCAATAGTCTTTTCTTTTCTTTCTTGTTGCCGAAAATAAGCAACAGTCGTATACACGCGACTTGCGTGACCCTCCCTTCAACACCGAACCAACTTCTCCACGTTCTCACATACGCGGCCGCTTTTGAGTAAGTTTGACCGTTGACCGTAAAAAGAAGACCCATGGTCAAATCTAAATCACAAAGCATTACTGTAATTTATTTGATACTATCACTTTAATATAAAAATTATTTACTTTTTTTAAATCTTAATAAAATTAATTAACTGATATATTTATCGCTTTTCTTCAAACTAATATATCTAACTTGTATATTAATGTATAATCTAATGATCTATATAATATTTTAGAATACATTTTATAATTAAGTAGTTTACTTTGTTTTTTTAAATCTTTTTGAAAAAATCCGTTAATCCTTATATTAAACATAGAAAGTGGTAATAGGTAGTTTAAGTTTATGTGGGTGCACACCCAGTACATTATTGAAACAAGAATATATTCGATTGTTCTTGTAATTTTTTTTTAAAAAAAATTGTTAATTAAATTAATCATAATGTTTTTTCTTTGGATAAATATAGCTTTCATTCCTCATGCACCATCGGATTTTGATCTCATCGGAATTCTCATTCCTGAATTCTAATGGAATCAAAATGATCTCTGAATTGATCAGAAAATCCTTTCAATTGATTCAAATCTATTATTTGAATGAAACCATTCCTTAAAAAACCACACGATTTCCTTATCGGAATTAGAGGAAAAATTGTGCACGTTTTATTCTGCTCCATTATTGCAATTTTCTTTTTAAGATAATCGCAGTATATAATCCACCTAACCAACACTTGCTATTCCCATTACAGCATTACAACATTATTCGATATATATTTATAAACTCCATATAATTACCATGTAATATAAATTCTGTCCAATAAAAATACAATACTCTATATTATTTTAATTATAGTAGACTCATGGATCATCTAAAACAATCCACAATATATTTGATTTGATTTAAAACAAACTTCTTAATTGGAGTTACTTGACTTTTTGTTTTTGAGTTAAGAAATTTATTTTTCTTGAAAACAAAACAAAATGTGAATTTCTCTCACAAATCATTATTTATTAGGATTAATGAGTTTGGTGCTTGCCAATAAATCACTTTCATCAATCATTGACAAATTCATCAAAATCTTTAACAAATCTTTAAAATTTGTTGGATATTATGTCCCTTACTTAGCATCCACTCGTGGTTCTTACAAAACATTATCCACAATTTATATTATACAAAAAGAATCCAGTTCATTGTCTTGTTTTACAGAGTATAATATAAGCTATTAAGGAAATCTAAAGTCTCATCTTATCCATTAATATTAATAATAACACCCTGAAACTGTAGAAACGCTCTGGAAGTTACGCGCGCCAGGACTATCGTTTTCTATACTCTTCCCTCTTCCCTCCTAAGGTACACAGCACCTGATAATCACAATTTGTTGTCACCCACTAAATTAATTTAATTTAATTTAATTTAATTACACACATGCTATTATTTACCGTCTTTGCCATTTCTCTCCCATATAAGTTTTCGTTCTTGCCACTCTCACCGCAACCCAGTGAATTTGATTTGCAACTTCGGCGTCAATTCTGCGGGCCATATAACACAATGTCTTCTGATCTCTCTGCTATCCTCCCTCGTGTTCTTATCGTTTCTAGGCGTAGTGTTCGCAAGAACAAGTTCGTCGATTTCGTGGGTTCGTTTCCTTTTCCTTCCTTCGATATTCCTTTATCTTATGCATGTAAATATGTATTTCGGTGAAGGGCACGATTCTTACATTCAGTGCAGTCCACGAACTTAACCCCGATTGTTCGAATGATTTCTTATGCTTAGATTTTTAAGCGAATGTCGATTGAATTTGTTGGTTCGTTTGATTTTCAGGGGAGTATCATCTTGATCTTATAGTGGGGTATGGTGCGGTACCTGTAATTGTGCCTCGTGTGTCTGGGGTTCACATGCTGTTAGATAGCTTCGAGCCCATTCATGGCGTGCTTCTCTGTGAAGGGGAAGACATAGACCCATCTTGGTACGAACAAGACACATCAGGTATTTCACAGGAGGAACTTGAAGAAATCAGAAGGCTTCATGCCAGTGATACAGCAATTGATAAAGAAAAAGATTCAATCGAGCTTAGACTCGCTAAGCTTTGCCTTGAGAGGAACATTCCCTACATGGGAATTTGCAGGGGATCACAGGTCCTTAATGTTGCATGTGGGGGTACCCTTATTCAGGACATAGGAAAAGAGCTTTCTAGAAGGTGTCCTGAAAGCCAGAGAGTGGTACACATAAGCTACGATGACTATGATGGTCATAGGCACAAGGTGAAAATATTGGAGAACACACCTTTGCATGACTGGTTTAAGGATTCTTTGGAAGAACATAAAATGGAGATTTTGGTTAATAGTTACCATCATCAAGGGGTTAAGAGACTGGCACAGCGCTTTGTCCCAATGGCTTTTGCCCCAGATGGTTTGATTGAAGGGTTTTATGACCCAGATGCTTATAACCCTGAAGAGGGGAAGTTCATTATGGGATTACAGTTTCATCCTGAGAGAATGAGGAAGCCTGATTCTGATGAATTTGATTACCCCGGATGCCCATTTGCTTATAAGGTTTGAATCTGATACAATCTTTAGTTTCAGCTGTAAAGTTTGATCTTGTCACATTAAAATCAATTGACACAGTGATTTCTCATGGCTGTTTTTACCTTTTTAACTGCAGGAATTTGTGAAGGCTGTGATTGCTTACCAGAAGAAGCTGAATAGTATAACATGTGTACAAAGGCCTATAAAGCTTAACAAGGAGATGGAGAACAAAAGGAAGATCATTGTGAGAAGTTTCTCACTAGCCAAAGATCTTTACACCACAGGCAAGGGGATGAACCCTTACAAGGAGTCTGAACTTGAAGTTGGAGCAAATTTCCTTGAGGTATAAAACGTATTTGACAATATTAGTTCCCAACTTGTTTGTTTTCCCTCTGTTTGATCTGTGTTCCAAAGGATTTGCCTCTTGGATTACATATAGAAACTTAATGCATGCAGATGCGTTATAACAGAACCTTAGATTCCTGAAATAAGAAGGACCTCTTGCATGTTTAGTTTTTCTCTTTTAAAACCATATAATGCAATTTTCTCTTCAACTAAGATCCAAATCCCGGCTAGAAAACTATCTTAAGCCTTCATTGTTGTTACATGCTGAGATATGAGACATAACACTGGCACCTAGATTATAACACGACAATATATACATATCTATACATATCTATATATGTATTGATTATGTTGTGCTCAAAAGTTGGAACCACACTCCCAAAAGTGATTCCAAACACATTCAGAAACACATAATAGCTATGATTTTCAGAGATATTGTGTTGTGACATTAATTTATGTTTGCATGGGTTACTTATGATGCAGTCAAACACAGCGTTGAGTGTACAGCAAGAGAAGAGGTTAAAGCAGATGGGGGCAACAGTTAGGAATGCAGGGTCATACATTGAGAGGCTGAAACTGAATGAGGAAAGAGAGAGAATGGCAAGAAATGTGATGGCAAAAATGACTGTCGAACAGCTATCTGAGCTCTTGACCTTTTATCACACGATGGGTCAAATATGTTCTGAGGTGTTGGAAAAGAAGCTTCATGAACTTGTCACTAATGACTATGTTGGGTCATAGCATCTTTTTCTTTCTACTGTTCCTTTCTGTCTTTGGGTGGCCATGCAAAGTAGGTTGGTTCTCTGTGGCGTCACGAGGATCTTGTATTCATAAGGGTCCCTCCCTGATTTCTTCTGTTGTACATCCTTCACTCCTTTTCCTCTCAATGAAAGTGATGCTTGTTACCACTACTTCTCTTTTACCTCTCTCTCTCTCGTGGTCCTTCCTTCATTTTTCAAGCAGATCATCCACCCATGGAACTTTGCTTCTATTAATTAACAGTTTTATTAAAGAAGAAACCAACAGCTGTCAACATGACGGCCAAAAGGAGAATGGCATCCTTTTCAAAATCTGAATATTCTAATGTGAATCTTTTGTGTGTGGTCTGAGAGAAAGGGAGAAGAGTATGATGAGACCCTACACGCCACTTTTGTCTTTTTCTCTCCTATAGGATAACGCATTTGCAGGAGAGGATTCAATATTACATTTTTTTTAAAAAAAATTATATGTTAAGACATAACGAAAACCCAAATATGGTTATTACAAAAAAAAAAAAAAACCGTGCATGGTGTTAGGAAAATTACGGCGAGCTTTTATCACAAGTAAATAAAATATAATGATAGGTTTCACTGTATAAAATAATAACCTGACTTATTGTAAGAATTTTTTTTTGTTACAAAGGTAAACCTTGGATTGAGGAAATTAATACACTAAAATAAATTTCCGGTAAAAAAATAGTAATTTTAACCTAAAGTATAACAATCCTGCTAATCTTCAGTGTAAGGTTCCATGAACACATTTGACACATCTATCAATAGAACAATATCACGATCACTTTCTTTGGCAATCGCATAAGCACATCTTATGATATGTTTATGGCTGTGTTTGGTTCGATGAAAGGGAATGGAAGGGGATGGAAAGGAGGGAAGGACAGAGGATGAGAAGGTTTAATATTATCTTGTTTGGTTGTTGGAGGGAAATGAAATGAATGAATTTTTAATGATTCTGTGTTTAGTTCAAGAGGGGAAGGGAATGGAGGTAATGACTAATTTATCATTATATCTTTATATTTTAGTTGATTTTTTTTACTTCTATGATATGTAAATATTTAAGGTTGAACTTAAACAGGTATTATAACTGTATTTTTTTAATAATTATTCATTTGTTAAAAAATGAGTGTTTTCTTCTTCTAATAGTAACATTACATTTTTACATGCAATTATCAAATTAAAATACCAACTCATGTCTTTGATATAAAATTCACTTTCCAAAAGTAAAAAGACTTTTATTGGTAAAAAAAAATCTAGTAAAAAAGAAAGTAGATTTGCTGTAAAAAAGACTTTTAAAATGAAAGGATTTATTATAATAAAAAAAGAGACACCATAAAAAAAATTAAAGGATTTATCTTTTCTGGCTGTGTGAACAATTTCATAGACTTGAAAAGATCATTAGCTAAACTTCACATTCCTTTTTAGAGAGGAGAATAGTGTAGCCACAATCAAACTGAAGCCAAATGTATTTTTATTTTTCATTGATGATATTCATGGGAATATGATAAAGTCTGTGAGAGTAAATTAGTTAAGATTTTTGGCATCCCTTCAAAATACTCCAATATAAGGGGAGGAAATGGATTGTGGAAGAAAATTTTAACTCCCCTTCCCTCCTAAATTTCAAACAAAATGAGGGGAGTGACTCATTTTTCATTCCCTTCCATCACTTTCCATCCCTTCCCTCCAATCAAACATAGCCTATATGTCCAATGTAGCTGTACCCCTATCTCCAAAAATAAACTCTTTAATTTCAGTTATAATAGCTCTCCATGGATGGTCCAAGCATATTATTGTAAGACTTTTTAAAGATTATATTTAATAAGAAAATGATGGATTCTTTAGGACCTAATTGAAATTTTTATAAATGCATGAATGTAAAGTTATTCAACAACAATGGAGTTTGGGATTGAGCTGTTGGTTCACTGATTTTGCTGTTATGAGCAAGAAATTATGAGTTTGACCACTGGGAATTATGTCTAATGATAAGAATTTAGTTTATTATGATGTGGTGAATTAGTGTGTAAATACTTGTTGAAGAATATATCTACATTTAATATCCAATATTACCGTGTGAAATATCCATACCTAACAAAAAAATATCAATATTCAAATACTCCTGGCCAAAAAAAAAAATCAACATTCGAATACTAGAAGTGACTCCATCATGTTTTTATTGTGTAAAAACTTAGGGCCTATTTGTTTCTGTTTTCTGTTTTTTTTTTGGTTTCAAAACTGTTTTATAAAATTGTTTTTAAGAACAATTTTTTTAAAAAAAATAACAAATTTATTTGAATTATTGTTTTTAAAAAGCTGGTAAAATTTCAATGATAACTCAAATTCTTAAATGAAAAAAGTCATCAAATAAAAATAAAGGGATTCCCAATTTTCATAAACAAAAACTATTAAATACAAAAACAAAACAAAAATCATGTTTTTGTTATTTATTTTTTAAAAACGATTTTCGGTTTTTTGTTTTTTAAAACAAGTTATTAAATATAATACCAAATAAGTTTTTTCGTTTGTTTTTAAAAATAGAAAAAAACACCCCTTAATTTCGAAATAGTCTTTAAGATTTCTTTGAAATTATGTGGTTTTGTGAGAACATTTTGCTATTTGCATATTTAAATGGTACTCATGAGTCATTCTTTCCCAAAATAATATCATTAAAAGAAATTGTTATAAAAATAAATTAGTAAATTATATTTTGGATTTCATTTAATATTTTCAAAATATTTTCATTTTACTAAACTTTTTTTTTTTACTTTTATGATTAATTTGTGTTATATTACTTTGTTGAGGGGTTTTTTTGGAAGTCGGTGTAATATTTTATTGTTAATGGAAATAGACTGAATTCTACTTCCAATCTGGCATTTAATAGACTTTGTCTAAGAAGGCCTATTAAGTCAAACTATATAGTGATTTAAGCCACATCACCAACTACTCTTTTTGGCTTCAACCACCCACATGAAATTAAATACTATAATTTACCGTAAAAGTTTACGTTAAGAAATTATATATATTAAAAGTTTTAAAAGCTAATTTTTTGTCTAACAAATATATAATAAAAAAATCCAATTAAATATGGTTGAAATATTGAAATTCAGATTCAAACTTTGGATTTTAACAAATCCTTAATAAGGCTATTAGAAATTTTTTAATATTGTTAAAGATAAAAAATATCCTTTAGAGTTAAAAAGAAAAATTGAAGATAAACCTGGGTATAACTCAAAATTGGTTGTTTTTAAATAAAAGGTTGTATTACATTCATTTTTTTTTTTGCTATTTATATACAAAATTCAAAATTACAACAATCAAAATGAATATCATTTAGTGGGCAGTCAAATTCCATTTTGAGTTTTATTGAGAGTTTACCTTCAACTTTTCTTTTTGACTGCATGAGGTATTTTTATCTTCTAACAACATTAAAAAAAATCTAGGAATTTGTAAAAATATAATGTTTGAATTTAGATTTTAGTATTTCAAATGGATTTAATTTAAACATAATAATAAGTTATATTATTTATAAATTATGAATAATTTGATTGATTCATTATATAGACTTTGTTCAATATGGCTTAATCCAAATTTTGATCATCTATGTTCTGAGAGGGCAGAAACAGACTCTTGTTCACTCCGAAGATCCTCCTCCTCGGAATAGACATTACTTGCTGACGTCTTTTTCTTTTGCCGCTTCCTGTTTCTGTCTCATGACACTTGGAGCTTGTATTTCTTGTTATCTTCTTAATCACATGTCTCCAATCCACTTCAAAAGATCAAAGCATTAACTATCGTAGTATAATTCTTCATTTATTTCCAAACAAACGGAAGCTGTTCTCTCACTGCACTTCAGTTCGTCGTCAATGTCACTATGGCTCCTCTCTTCACCCTTGCCTTTCTTCTTTCCAGCATAACACTATCTGTACTGCTCCAGATTCCTTTGTATTCTACAGCCTACGATTATCATGCAGCTTGCAGTAATCTGTATGATTGTGGAGAGATAAGGAAAATTGGGTTTCCTTTCTGGGGACAAGGTCGTCCACAAGGTTGTGGCTACCCTGAGTTTTTTCTCAATTGTTCTGGAAATTCGACCTTCATAACGATCCAGAACGTTAGATACTTGGTTTTGGATGCCAAACCGGACAAGCAAGTTATGAGAATTGTTAGGTTTGACTACTTGGACGATCTTTGCCCAGATCATTTTATCAACCCGATCTTTGATCCCCAGATGTTTGAATATGTGCCTGAACTAAAATATCTTACACTTCTATATGGTTGTCCGTCAGTGATTCCTTTTGTCAAGTTGGGACAATTTTTTTGCTCCAAAAATGGGTTTGATGATGAAAATGGCTTTGTTCTGTTGGGTAAGAATCATGGAGTTTCTGAGGTATGTAATGCAAGCGTGGTTGTTCCTATTGAAGTTTCTATGTCACCTTTTGATAGTGTGGATTTGGGCAAAATCCAAGGGGCAATCAAAAACGGATTTGAAGTGAAATGGATAGCTGGTACTAATGAATGTAGCAAGTGTCAGAAATCTGAGGGAGTCTGTGGTTATGATTGGGTTGCAAGAAACAATTCCTGCTATCACAAAGATGACTCTTCTTCAGCCTCCTCTTCTGTAACAGGATATTACTCAGCACCTCATCGGTTTTCAGGTATGTCTATACGATGATGCATCAGCTAATTTATTTATTTATTTTTAACTTGGACAATTCATGACATTGAAGTAGGAAGCAAGAAAAGTTTACAAGGATGGGGGTTTCATATATTGTAGTACAGCTAGGTCCAGTTGGTGAGAGAGTAGGAATAATCAAATTTGATAAGACAATTGAATTTGAAATATTTACATATCAGTGTCAAATGATGATAAATTTATAGTGAGTTGCACTGGACGTTGTGAGAAAAATGTCCATAAAGAACTTGACTACATTGCGTAGCTTGAAGTGCTTCCATGTCGTTCAATGCTTTTGTTCTGGTCATAACATTCTAATTCAGTGGGGGGAAACAGAGTCTTGAGATTCTAATCCAATCAGTTCAGTTTCACCTCAACTTGGAAGTTAAGCTATTGGCGCTACATAAGCTCATCGCTTAAACACCAAAAGCAATTAGATTTCTTCGTCGGA
>QFDD01005591.1:0-15741 GCA_006871305.1 Vachellia collinsii | reverse complement strand
GAGAGAGAGAGAGGGAGGGGGAGAATTAAAATTGGGAATTAGGGCCGGCTCTATAGCGTCTCGGGCCTAAAAGGGTCGATCCATTTATGCTCGAGTCCTAAATTTCCACCATTTTTTCAAGCTCAGCCCTCGAAAGGTCGGGCTAAGGGCTAGCCTGTGGGTTTGAAGCCCGTTTAACTTTTTTTAAAAAAATACAGCATTAATTTTAACACTAATATAATTCCTTTACTCAAAAACATATAAAGTCATATCTAATTATTTAAATAACTACATCGACAATAATAAATATTCTAAATGTCTTAAACTTAAGTTCACAAATCATACAACATAAGCCTCTTTCTTCATCAATCTTCATCACTATTTCTAATTTCAAGGACAGTTGAATTTGGCTGAGCTTCATTAGGAATTGGCTCGAAAGGCTCTGCTTCAGTGAGGTGAAAAATATCAAGTATTTCATCCGCAACACCACCACCACCACCACCACCATTTTCGGTCTTAGGCAAAGTTGGACATGAAAATTGTTTTCAGTAGTTGTCACATGATTTATAATTAGAAGTAAGAAGATGTTTAAATGTTATTAATGTAATAAATGAAATGATAGAATAAAGGTTTACATTCATTCCCCAATTTTACAGCTCGACACCTAAGTTTGTCGATCATGGGCCAACTCGCGGGTCATAGGTCACAGGTATGTTTAACATATTTTCACTTTATTCAAATAGATCAAGTTAAAACAATATATTTTTAATTTTGGTCTTGAAAAAAAGTTTGTATGTGGCAAACAACATAATAAGTTTGATATTAAAATTGGAAATAATAAGGATTCAAGTAGTGAAAAATATGCATGTGTCTTATCTTTATATAGCATATACAATTGAAAATAAGTATTTAACTTGAAAATATTTCTTTTACAATTTGAAGGAAAAGAGGAAGTTGTTATAATATAATACATTAGATAAACGGTAAGAAAAATATAGGAAGAATAATGAATGTTTAAAGTTAAAAAAAAAAGGTTGGCGGGCCTAAGCGGGCTGGCCCTCGGCCTTGCAAGGTCGGCCCTTTTAAGCCCTCGGCCTTACAAGGCCGACCCTTTTAAGCCCGACTCCCTTTTTTGATATTAAATTATAGGTCCGGTTCTCGATTTAAACGGGTTTAATAGAGTCGGCTCGACGGGCTCAGCCCATTTTCCCGACTCTAGAGAGAATCTTCATATCCAGTTAGCTCATTGATTCATTACACGGCCCGAAGAGAGAGAGAGAGAGAGAGGGAGAGAGAGAAAACCTTAAAAAATTACTGTTTTTTTTACGTTAATACCAGTTTTATAAAAAAAAAATCACGGGACTTTTCTTTTTTAAAAGGGGTTTGTTTTTATTGTTCTTTTTTCAACCACAGATGACCTTATTTATGGTTATCTTTAAATCCTTTTTTATCACATATTATTTAAATGCTCTATTATTGTTGAGATTAAATATGTTTTGATATTGTTGATATGATTTGAATATAATCTGATTAGATCATTTAGTTTTCTCCAGATCCCCACACTTCCTTCGTAGTCTACTAGCCTATCTGCTTCCATTCCAAAAAATATGGTTCCTTCTATCATCAACAATAATGACCACTTGAACCAAAAGAAATTCCAATTAGTTATGTTATATAAGTTAGTTGAACAATTTTACATATTCAATGATATTAAATTTACATATATTTTCATTTATTCCATTTTTTTTTGTTTTTATCATTTTATTTTTCTCCAATTTTATTTGAGTATATAAAATAATATATATTTAGTATTCAATGAGATAAATGTCCTTTTAAATAATTTTCCACGTCACTTCTTTAACGTTTATTTAAACAAGTTTGGACCTTTTCATAAAAAGTTATTTCTCTAACGTTTATCTAAACATAAGTTATATCACATCTTCTAACTTCTATCCAAAATTCCTTTTCTAAAAGACATTATACCAAAAGTCACTTCTGTCACTGCTTATCCAAACGTGCCCAATATCATGTACATTTATATAGGAAAAGGGAAGTAAAATTCAAGAATACACAAGGAATGTACAAAAGAATGTTGTATTCCCTCCGCATAAATTATAATAATACATAAATTTCAAATCAAACACAATTAAATTGTCCCTTAATTAATCATAATTAAAATTTAGCTATAAACCAGACGTAAATGGAACTCCAGTTGAAGGCAACCATGTACCTCCAGCAATGAGGCCGTTCACAGTGAAGCTAGATGCTTCAGTAGCACTAGTTATCACATGATATCCCTTCCATTTTACCCTATTTTTTGTGGATGAACCGGGTCCAAAATTCCTATATTCCCCAAAATAAAGCGTATTTAAAGCAAAATCAGTATTTCCCCATTTGGACCAGCCCAATGGGCTCACCGAGGAGTCTATGTAGGACCTCATCACCACAACCCTAGAGTATTCTTGCCAGGGCCGGCCCAGGTAGGTCTTCACGGAGCTGACGACGGGCTTGAGGTCCGATGCGGCCTTAATGATGCAATTCTGTAATGAGGTGCCTGTGTTCTGGAACGGGTCGCCCCGACCTTGGGCCGTGATCATATTGGCCTGGCCCGATAAAGGCCTCCTCACGAGGATCACGCAGTTTTGGAAAACCACGGCGGCGTTGCCGAAGATGATGTCTACGGTGCCGGAAATGTAGCATTGTTTGAAAAATTGACGCTGAGCATGGGCCATGACAGTGTCTTGATAACCTGAAATGCTGCATCTGTAGAAGACAGAGAGATCGGAGGCTGATCGGAGAGCCACTGCTTGTCCCTTGCGAGGCCCCGCACTGTTAACGAATGATATATCACGAGCAATGAAGTTAGCTCCATCAATGCCTGAGAAGGTTTGTTCATAATCAAAGAGTTAGCATAAACTTTTAACAAAAAATAAATATATGACGTTGATATTTTGAACACTATTGTATTCATTGATTCTTTCCCTTTACACAATATGTAAATCTAGTTTTGGAAAGGCTACTCAGATCAATGTAAATCCAATATCATAAAGGGCTCCATTTTTTTTTTTTTAAGAAAAGAAGAGGTATGTTGCTCTCTCCAAGGTTAGAATTTTTACCAACAAGAAAGGGTTAGATATAATAGAAATGATTAGTTCCTCATTGACTGATAATATTTCAAATATGATTATCTCAGATAAAAATATACATATGCCTAACACACACACACAGGGGGTGTCTTTTTGGGGATGTAAAATGAAGCTAATGCAAAAGCTTTGTGACTCCATCATGTGGGAACAACAAATCTTTACATATGTCTTCCTCTTTAAGGACTCTCTCCCAATACAAGCGAATGATTTTTTTTTTTTGGGTGGGGGTTCTTTTGATGGCCCCATGTGACATCAAGCTTATTATATATTCTTTTGATTCTAGATTTGAGTTAGAACTAATTTCCACATATTAGATAAATTAGTTAAGTTAGTAGTTTATCCAAAAATATATGGCACATCTTAAAAGAAAGCATGAATCTAAATATAAGTGACTTAAAAAGTTATTAATTTTTTTTTTCAATTTTGGCCCTATTTATTAGTATTACGCATTGGATGTTGAAAAAGAGGAGGGAGCTACGAAATATTTGAACGGGGGTAATGCTGAAAACCAAACCCTAATACATACAATGGACAGAGATAGTTTGGATTCATAATTAAAAAATAGAGATAGTTTAAGAGAAAAATATAAATTTGAAGCACAAAATATATTCTAGTTTTACAATAATAAAAACCAAAGCAAACCACAAAGCATTGAAGCACAAAATATATTCTAGTTTTACAATAATAAAAACCAAAGCAAACCACACAGCTAGTTTTTAGATTTATCATAGCAGGCAGCAATTGATTCAGTAAAGATATAATTCATGAAAATTACAATTTCAAAATATATGATCATTTTTTCCAAAAAAGAAAGAAAGAAAGAAAGAAAAGTGGCAGACAAAAAAAAAGTAAAAATTAAGGAAAATAAGAAAAAAGAGATGAGATGCTTACCAGCAGTGGCAGTGCCATAGGTAGTAATACCATCTGAAGTACCCTTAGAACTTGTTATCACACTATATCGCATCCCATCACCAATCAGCATTATATTACTATTCGTCTTATCAACTTCAATGTTCTCCTTATAAACCCCTCTCTTCACCCTTATCACAAACCTCGTCTTGTACTTCCTCTTCGCCGCCGCATTGATCGCCGCCTGCACTGTCTTGAAATGCCCGGAACCATCCTTCACCACAACGAGGTTCGCCTTTATCTTCGTCGCTGACGCCGTCACCAGCTTCCTCTCGTGCCTCGAAAACCACCTCGGAAATTGATGCCCCTCCTCCTCCACCACACCACCATTGTTCTCCAGTTCTTCTCTCTCAGCTCTTGTCAGAAACGCTGCGTTTATCGCTAAGCTATTGCTTATCATCTTGGATACATTGTAACACACAGTATTTGACTCTGTAAATTGTCTCACACTAAGCTTTAAGTCTTTAGCTCCGTTCTTGCATGTCTGAATGTTAGTGAGAGCTGTACTGAGCCATGTCTGAGCATCCAAATTGGAGCAACCGGGATGACGACCGCGTTTCGACCCGAGACCGACGAAGGTTCGGTTCAGATGGAAGATGGAGTTATCGTAGAGCTTTGAGCAATCACCAAATACAGCTTTGAGCTTCTCTGCGTCACCATTTTGAGGGTAGTTATCATCATGAGTTTCATGTTTCATGTGCTCGGCTTGATTCAGAGCTAACTGAACCAGCTTGACTCTGAAGTTGGACTTGTGCTTCAATCTATGGCCATGGTGGTTATGACTCATCATGTAGAATTTGCATTGTTCTGGGTGTGGGGTTCGATCGCACCACCATTGGATGTTCTTGGAAAGAGGCTCTTTGGATCTTCTTGATCTTGATGTGGCTGTAGGAAGAAGACAAGCTAAAAGAAAGAGACTTGAGAATAATATTAACAGAGATCGATGACGATGACCCATATTGATGATAATTGTGATATATTGTGTGAACTTTATTTTTGTTTCTGCCTTTTTTCTAGGGATCTGAGAGAATGGACATGCTTGAGCTTTTATATGTTTGGTGGGGTTAGGTTTCTTGGATCGAGGGGTAGAGTGAAGAAGGGTTAAAGATATATATGGTGTCGGTGAATTATTAATTAAATCGTGAAAGAAATTAAAATGAAGAATATTAATGACGAACGACAGAGAAAAGTATGATAGGTCAATGCAATTGCAAGATACAAAAATAATCTGCATCAAGTTATAATTCAAAGAGATATATAAATATATACATACATGTGACTTTGGTGTGCTCGATCTGGCTTTGCTTGTAACTGTGTACACGTAAATGAAATAGGTATTTATATAAAGTTTCAAGTAATTAGGAAACAAGTTTTTGAAATTAATTAAATTTTTTTATTATTAATAATATAATGAATGATTGAAATGAATGAATTTTCTGTTCCTCCAAGACACCATGAGTGCCTTGCTTTTCTATTTGTTGATAATGTTTTCCATTAGGTCTCATGGTTAGAGAGAGGAATTCTAAATAATTTTTGTAATAATTAATCCATTACAATATATCTTGCGGCACTGACGAGTTCATCCCCTTGCCAATTTTTTTAATGCTGGACATAGCGTTGAATATTCGGTAGAAATATTAATTAATTCAATGTTTCATCTGTATAAACTATAGTCAAATTATTGATCACATGCATGTAGATGCGATTCATGAGGCATAAAAATATCTCTCAAATCGCTTGAAATGGTTTTTAGCTTACATACCGGCTTAGAGTATGGGGGAATAATATATACTGCCACCTACATTTGATTTTAAATATAAGATCTAGTTTGTAGGTGCCTTATTAGAAAAAGGTTGTACCAATGGGTAGCATACTTAATATCTATTAGTACTCGTAATTTGGTTAGTACCCAAGTCACTCAAGTCATAAAGCCTCTACATGTACATTGAGAGTTGATGCTCATGTTAGCTTTAGTCGGAAATCACTAAACATTACATCAAATCTGCCGAAAACTACAAACTAAATATTATATTAATTAAGAATCAGAGGAAGGGAGAAGTATACTTGAAACTACAAAATATCTCTCAAATTTGCTTGAATTAGTAGTACATATGAAACTAGAATAAAAAAACGTATATATATTGAAGGTTACAAAGTATGATATTGATGAGAATATAAGTAATTAGTAAAGCTGAATTGAAGGTAGGGCGATAGGATAGAAATACCATATAGCTAGGTAGAGTCAACTAAAAGCTACGCACATGTGTGTGTGTGTGTGTCTATATATATATATATTCATAATGACATAACTTGATGGAGAAGAAGCTAAGGCTTGTGCTTAAAGTATATTATATTGCAAGAAGTGGTAGTTTTTCTTTGAAGGGATGAGTGAGAAACAAAGTTCATCACCACCATGTGCCTCCTATTTTGCGGAACAAGCAACATGTGTTTTTCTTTTACAGGGAGAAAGATGGACAACTATTTACAACAATGATGAAGACGATGATGATGCCTTTTGATATTTTTTTGATGCAATTATACTATACTCCTCGATTCTAAATATGAGAGGTAGTTTATATTGCAAATTACATTGTAAATTAAATTTAATATTTAGAATCGGAAGGATATATTATATCATTATACTCATTCTTGTCATAAACGTAGGATATAGAAAAACTGATTGATACAGATTAGAGAAATTAGTTAGAGATAATTATTTGTACAATTATATATGGTTTGAAATTATGGAAATCAAAACCAAAATGAGAAAAAATTATAATGACCAAATATTGCATTAACCCATACTAATTATAGGCTAAGACAATATTTTACCAGGATAAGTATGTGATTGAATATCATATATACAATTAATATAGGGAGAGTTCGAGTTCAAATTCAATAATGCTCAGATTTAACTTAATCAGACATATAAAAATATACGAAAAGTTTAAGAAAAAATTATAAATTTATTAGGAGATAAAATGTGTTAGATTAAAGTCTTTCATTAATATATTAGAACCAAAACAATCCCCTATAATAATTCTTACATTATAGTATTATATACTTCAACATTGTTTGGTTGCAGTTGAGAATAGGTATACAAATGTGATCATATTTCCAATTAATATTAATTTAATTAATGTTGAGACTATCTTGTTTGAGGAAAATTGATTAAAATCAAAGTTCTTAGGTATAACTGCAAGTGTTGTGCTCTGTGTTATCTTTTACTGAGTCTTATATGTCAACGTGATTATATGCTTTGTAACTAAACCCTTTGAATTTTGTCCCCATTGGTTTTTTTTTTTTTCAAAAAAAAAAAAGTTTTAGACTTTATCTTTTAAGTTAAGATAGATCTAGATTGCGGCGGCTATATAATAATGAAGGTTTCTTTTTTTGCTATTGGATCTTATGTTATGCCATCGAGATCTGCAAATCAAAAGGACCATTCGTTTTATCATTAGTTGCTGTAAACTAATTATCGTTAAACTCGGCTTGACTTGGTGGGTCAACTTTTTTGTTTTTAAATATAAGAAGGTTTAGATGAGTCGGGACTCGATAACTTACCAGAGTTAGAGTATGTCTTCAGGTTCAGAGAATGTTGATATATATACTTACAAATTGCCTACCAAGTTCTCACATCAATAATATAATTTAAACCCATGACCTTATGAAATGTAAGACAATTCTTTACCAACAGGACCAATATTTGTTGGCAAGTAGAGGCTAAATTATATCAAACTCTCCTCAATTTTGTATATGTTTGAATTAGTAGTAGAAGCTATTTTTTCAATGTGATTTACTGTTTATGAATAAGTATGTGAAGAGGAGCATCGTTTCAATTTGCATGAATGTGATTTTCTGACGCTATTGTAAAATGGCCCTTGATGTGTTAGTTACATATAACACTAAAATTTTAAAATTTAAATTTAGTCCCACTCTTTTTTAAAAAAAAAAAAAAATTAAGGACTCATTGTCATTAATTTACCTGCCTTTTCTTACAGAAATAATCACGTTAAATCAATGGAAAACACATAACATTCTGTACAAGTTAATACTACCTTTCCGATCTTTAGTATAAGATTTAATTAACTAATTTTAAAAATTTTAAAAAGTTAAATAAATTATTTTAAAATTTTATTTATCATTTTTCCATATTCATTTCTCTTACTTATAACTTGATATATAATTTAGTTACACACATAACTATTTTAAAAAGATCATGCAATATCTGCTATAATTAAATTATATATTTAACTTCTTTCATCTTTTCAATTTCGTTAATTGGATATCACATTAACGACTGAAGGTAATAATTTGATAAAATTCTATTGCATTTTACTCTCTTTATATGTCGAAATTTAACATTAAACCTCTTATCTTTACCCCCCCCCACACCCCCTCAGCCCCAAATCTAATGCCTTTCAAACTCAGCTCATTACTTTAACACAATCAAAGCATCCTATCATTCTTTTTATATATAAAAATAGCTCTTAGAGTGGTATGATTTAGTGGCTTTTAGCTCTTATGCACAAAAAATAGCGTTTTTACAATCTTATCATTTTATTTTAAACTCTTACTAATTAATATTTTTATTATAATTTATCAATTAAAATAGCCTTTTGTATGGTGAAAATTATAAATATGATTAGAAGTTTGCATTGGTAAGAAACATAACAATAAGAGCTCAACAAGTAACTTCTGATCTAAGAAACATATGTCAATTATAGTAAGGTCCGGCCCAACCTAATAAGTCTGCAATTTTTGGCCCATTTTGTTGTTCTTTCCATCCACGGGATGGCCCGACCCAGCCCAATCAGTCTAGCGAATTTCTGCAGTTCAAGGATTTATTAGTCTGGTTTGAGCCTTTGTTGGATGCCTCATCTTTTCCTGTGTATAAAAAACTAAAATAAAATAAAGAGAAAATTGTTATAAACATTTTAGAGTGAATGTCCATAACTTCTAACTTCTAAGATTCCTTATGCTTAATGTCATAAATATCATAACCTTCCAATCAATGGCTTGTGAAGAGTTTCTTATAGTTTTAATGTCATTATGTTTGCCTTTATTTCTTTGTAACCTTATGGCTATACTTTAAAGGTTGTGAGTCTATAAATAAAGGCAATGTACAATATAGTGGAAGAGACAATAAAATGAAAGAGAACTCCCATTTATTCTCTCCTTCAACTTTCTCTCATCTTCTCCATGTCTCTATCTCAATCTCTTGTATATTCTTTTATTTTATAACACGTTATCAACACGATACTCTACCGGATGAGTTCTTAGCATATTGTTGATTATTATAAATTTTTGTTTGTTGCAAAATGACATCTAGATTTTGTGGTATATAAGTTTTTTTTTCTCAGAGTTACTTTAGCAACTCCCTCTACTTTCTCTTACTGCATATTTGATTTATTTACTCTTAATCAATCTGGGATAATCTGATGAGCCACTGTATGGAATTAGTTAATTCTTTTACGGCATGTTTTAAACACCGGATTCTATAGCCAGGATTGGAGATTGTTACTGTTGTTATATTTTATTTTAATTTTTATTACAAGTTATTTGATATTATTGATATTATTTTTATTTTGGCCTGAAGCCATATTGCTCTGATATATTTTGAAAGTATGACCTGAAGTCATATTGTTATGATTATATGACCAGAAGCCATATTCATTTTATATCTTGAGATTATATAACCAGAAGTTATATCAAATGGCCAGAAGTCATATATCTTTTCATATATGACAATATAGCCATAAGCTATATCCATTTAATTCCTTATTATATGGCAAGAAGCCATATACTTTTGTTGAATGATCAGAAGCCACATGATTCATTTATCCTGAAGATAAATGACTAAAAGTTATATAATAGTGACTTCTTATCATTGGCTTGAAGCCATATAATTTTAATTTTTGTTATAATATTTTACTTTATATTATTTTATCTTTATGAATTTTATTTAATTATCATTCGTATTATTATATTTGCATTGTTACATTTTCTGCTATTTTTTATTTTATTCATTGTTATTTATTTATTTTATGTTATTTATTTACTGTTATTACAGTAAACCAGAAGTTTATTGATCAAGACAAATTTATTGTTGGCATGACTTGTTTGATCATCTGAGTCATATATAAGATGCAACATATTTTCAAGGATTATATATTGGCAATTATTGAAGAACCAGAAGATTTTTCATGAATAGTCAACATAATTCAAAAGTTATTATGTGCTGCTCGTTCTCAACAAAATATGGATCATGAGAACATCATTAGTTATGATTTGAAATTGATCTTTACATTTCTGGAAACATCTTTAACTCATATGGGCCCATTCAAAAGGCATGTAAACCATACAAGTATTGAATACACTTGATAAATGCATCTAGAAGATGGTTACATGTGTAATCATTATTAACCTACAGCCTCAAGTTTGCAAAATTGTTTGAATAAATCATGAAATTCATGAGTGTGCAATTTCCAGATTATACGATCCATAAATTCTTTATTAAAGCCTCCATATATAGCTTAATTAATACTTATGAGAACAAGATTTTCATTTCAGTGTTAGCATATCTGACTTGATATATTGAAGCATTTACACAAATCAAGCCACTAGAATTCTCCCCATGAAATTGACTTTTAGTCAGGAGCCAGATATTTTCCATCTTAAATGTTTCAATGTGCGATGTTTATTTTTATTAATCCACCATAATGCATATAGATGGAAAGTTGAGATAAATGTTGAGCAAGATTCTCTTCCTGGTTTGTCTCTAAATGAAACAAAATGGTGTTTCTAAAAGGGAACAAATAGGTTTATGAGACTTGTACTGCATTATTGATTAATTGTCATTGGAAAAAGTTTTTCCACATGAGGGGAAGAAATTGAGTAGTTGGAAAAGAAAATACATTGAATGCATTATTAATATCAAATGTAGATCCTCAAAAATAATAGTATGAACCAGAAGTTCATCAAATATTGCATTCATAATATTTTGCAAAATATTTACCAGATTCAATTATTGACTTAAATGAGAATTACCAATTCTCATATTCTAGTTGAAAATGCTCCAATTAATATAAATAAGAATGAAACATGCCTAAAGCATGTGAAATCAATAGGTTCCAAATATAACACTTTGGATAAAGAGGAGCATATTTTAAGATGATCATATTGAGGAGGCTGACACTCCTGAAGAGGCTAAGACATGACTAATTGCAAAAGCTTCAAGAGAGGCTCTGGTACCTGAAAAGTAATATTAAGATTTTGATAAATTATGTCGCAATGAGAAAAATGGAACCGAAAAGGATAAAGTTGTCGACAACAGTTTTGATAATAATATCACGTGATCAAATGATGATCTTCTACATAAATCTGTCATGCAAAATAGAGAAAAAAGTGATTGGCCATGATCATAAGTGAAAGGAAAAGATGCAGTGATAATACGATTATGCTATTTCAATGTGAGAATTATGGACCTGCAATTCAAACACATGAAATACAAATATATTATATGATATGTGAACATTTATGTGAAAATAAAGGTTTTTATAATGTTATGATGATTGTGATGATATATAAGGTATATTATTTAATGGTGGATAAAAAATAATTACTAGTTTGGCAGAATATATAAAAAATATGCGTCTGTTGAATATTATTAAAGCCTATACATATGACTCATTGGACAGTGAAATATGCATCAGAATGTTTGAAAGATATATAACACCTAAGGATGTCTGAGTATATCATTCAATATATAAAATGTTATGTGGATTAAAGATTTTAAGTATATATATATTTGATTGAAAAATGTATAGAATAAATCAACATATCCAGAAGATATGGTAAATGGATACATGTATTCGACATATCCAGAAGCTATGATCGAGAAATACATTTTAATATATAATTTGATGACAATGGATCTGTGAAGTTCAGATGGAAAACGGATCAACAATTTGAAAAATCATTGATGACAATCGCATTTTTAATTAGTGATATTACAGTCAAAGAATGTTATCATCAAGGGGAATAAAAGTAATTTTATCAGGGGGAGTAAAAATTATGCTGTATTCTTTTCCTTAACCACGGGGTTTTCCTGGTAAGATTTTTAACGAGACAGTATCAATATATATTGTGTACTCTTTTTCTTTTACTAGGTTTTTGTCCCATTGGGTTTTTCCTATTAAGGTTTTAATGAGGCACAATATTTGTTATAGACATTCAAGGGGGGGTGTTATAAACATTTTAGAGTGAATGTCCATAAGTTCCAACTCCTAGGATTCCTTATACTTAATGTTATAAATCCCATAACCTCCCAATCAATGGCTTGTGAAGAGTTTCTTATAGTTTTGATATCATTATGTTTACCTTTATTTCTTTGTAACCTTATGGCTATACTTTAAAGGTTATGAGCCTATAAATAGAGGCAATGTACAATATAATGGAAGAAACAATGAAATAAAAGAGAACTCCCATTTATTCTCTCCTTCAACTTTCTCTCATCTTCTATATGTCTCAATCTCAATCTCTTATATATTCTTTTATTTTATAACAAAAATGATATAAAAATCCCTTTAATACAAGAAAAGACAAATCAAGGTGCCTAGTAAGCACAATTTGATATCATACCTGCTAGATCATTAAGAGATATTAAAATGTCGCAAAAAGACAACAATATCCCCAAAAAAAAGATAAGAACACAGAATTAGAGACAAAATTTTCTGTGGTTAATTTAGAGACGGAAAATTTCCATCGTAAAAATTTCTAACCAAATTTTCGATGGAACTAGTCAGAAAAATAGTCTATGGCTAATTAGAAAACAGATGCTTTTTATAGTGAAATAACATATTTTTATTCCATTTTTATTCAAAAATGGCCAGTTAATATTTTATTTTTTTTAATGATGAACAACAGTATTATTCTATTTTAACACTTTTGAAGTAATTTTGAAGCCAAAATTCTAAAACAACATTGTTTATAAGTGAAATTTTTCCTATTAAATTTGCAACTTAACCTATGAGTAGTATCTATATAATTTAGAGGGTGAAGATGGAAGTCTAACAATAAAATTTTGTGGTATGAAGTATCTATATAATATTATTTTTTAAAAAATTCCTCACACAGTCTCTCCTCCTCATCCCTCCCTCCTCCTCGATTGCCCTCGCCTCTTGGCGGGCAGCTTCCCCATCCGCCTTAAAATAATAATCTAATGCTTCATTCTTTTCGTAAGATTCTAAGGCGGTAGCGGCAGCTGCCGGTGAAGTGGCAGGGGCAATGGAGGAGGAGGGAGGGATGAAGAAGAGAAAAGGTGAGAGGAATTTTTTTTAAATAATAATTTAAAAATAATATTGTTGGGCCCACTGGTAAATTTACACCATTTTTATAACTTTATATATATTTTTACTCAACTTAAAAACTTTATGTGTAAGATGTCCCTAGCACAAAACTTTGTTGCTAGATTTCCACTTTTTTTAAATAAAGCTAAAATATCAAGTTTCAGTTTGACACCTAAAATTTAAAAAGTGTACTTTCAGTCTTTTAATCTTAACACCGTTAGTTTTACTTAATGGAAAATGCTAATTCGATCACTATTATGCAATTAAATGATATTAAAATATACTTAAATATTGATTATTTAATACACTTATTTTTATAATTTAAAATATAATTATATTTTATCAGCATTTAATAACATAATCACCATTTAAAATTTGTTAAATCATCATTTTCCGTTTAGTAAAACTAATGACGTTAAAAATAAATGACTTAAAGTGTACCTTTTAAATTTAAGGGATATAATAGAAACTTAACGTAAATTTAAATAATTAAAGATATACTTTAACCTTTAAATAAAAATTAGAAAAGTTGGGGGTACTTTTATTTATACAAACTTTGTGGTAAGTGCGGCTTTGATATTTAATATTTATTGCGTGAAAATCCGGGAGAGCCCCTTGGTTAGATTAGCACACAGTAGCGAAACTTAAGGGAAGAAAGTAAGAGAAGAAACCATTTTCTTTCTTGTTCTTTTTTTTTCCCCTTCAACATGTTTTATAAAAATTAAAAATAAAATTTTAAATCTCATTAATTATGTTTTTAAATTAAAAAAATTTTAAACTTTATCTTCATTCAATATATACTTCAATGAGAAATTAAAAACAATGAAGCAAAAATCAATGAAAAGTAAAATTGCATATTCATATAATAAGTTATCGATATGATACTCATTAAGGACAAAAAATAGTCTATAAGTTTTCTATAAAAAGAATCAAAGGAGTAATTATTAGTGATAGTGCTTCTTCATGCATGTTCCATATAGTTTTACTTTTGTTCCCTATTTTATAGAAGAAGATATAATATATAATTAGAATATTAGTGTTTTTCACTCCATGCCACCTGCAGATCATAGAACAAACAAGGAATACGGCCAATTATGAGGAATTAACTTGTGTTTGAATTTTAATTAGGGTGGTCAAAAATTAATTAGAGATTGATAATGGAGTGCAAAATAGAATTAGATCTTGAATTGAAGTAACATAACCACAAGTCTCCCAAATATACAAAACTAATAATCTTAATAAATAAATTGCAAATAAGAAAAAATCTTAATAAATAAATTAAGTTATCCAGACGTTAATTCCTTTATGAGTTCTATTTAAATTATATGGTGATATCTCCGACACATGCTTATTGTTCAAAGCTCACATGGACTTGCTTTAAAAGTTAAAAAGTAAATTGCAAAAACTCTGTTTAAAATTTTAAAATCACACAAGTCTATCTCTTGTCGTATATATTTTCATAACTTACGCAAAACTTCCTTTCCTTTAGAATAAAAAGTAAAGTATATGTACGCTCCTTTATTTAAGTTACACTACACACACACACACATTATATCTTACACTAGCATTCGTTTTATTTTTAAGATAAGTTTGCCTATAATTTTGAAAATACAGTAATGTCTATGCAATTTTAAAAAAATTCAAGAGATTTTTTGTAGTAATTCATGCTTTGTTTTAAGGTGATGCTTGTCTAAACATATTTTTGTGATAACAACGGATTGTAAATATATCCTCTTACACACAATATTTTATAATAATTAAAAAAAGAAGAAGTTATCAATACACCTTCTGATTATGACTCAGTATCGTGAGAAGATGTATTATCAAATGTTGCAGCAGAAGATATTTACAATCCGATTACAATTGATTTTTAGGCCATCTTATATTTAGATATTGAATTGGGTCAAAAACCTAATGGTGGATATGGCTCCATAAATTTTGAACTAGAATTAAGTTTTGCAAAATTTTAATAAAAATTAAGGGAAGTTTGTATCAATTTTGAAAATAAAACGATCCCTTCATTAAATTTCAATAATCAAATAATAATCCAAGAAAAAATCACTCTTTGCAACACAAATTAAAGAAAAGGAAAATGACAAAAAAAGACCTTGAAAAATGCAACATCCCAAATATAATCAGATATTTACTATAAAATAAGTTGTGAATTGCTTATCGTTAGCTATTAATTCTTTATCAATAATGGTTAAAAAATTGATTTGGGATTTTGCAATTTAATTTAATTTTCAGGATTTTTTTTTGTCATTCTCCCTTAAAGAAATATTTGCTATGTGTAATATCTATGTTTTCAATAACTGGATATAAAGGCTAAATGAGTAGTTAAATATTAATTAATGGTT
>QFDD01005590.1:0-11583 GCA_006871305.1 Vachellia collinsii | reverse complement strand
AGAAGAAGGAGTGCAGTATTTTAAACTAAATAAAATGATATGTATGTATGAAGACAATACGAAGTTTTATGACTCATGTGCATATAATGAAACACTCTTTTGGCAAGAAAGAAAATTTGCATAATGTAACACTCTACTTACTATTAAATTTATTTTTATTGATGATGATGATGGTGTGTGTGTGTGTGTGAGTTTTTTTTTTTTTGGCTCCAGATGATGTGTGTTTCAAATAAACTATAAAAAGGCGGATTTCTTAATAAAGCAATAATAGAATAACATGAGCCAATTAAATTAAATAATTACTCCCAAAATATACTACTCCCCATATCTTAAATATATGAGCTATAGTTGAGAGGTTTTGCCAATATATAAGAATTAACAACTTAATTTATTTTGTTTTCCTAATTTATAATTTATTTTCTTAATTTTTTTTGTATTGAATTAACTCTTTAGAGGCTATTTAGTATGAGGAATTTGGAAGGGAGACCAAGGGAAAGATTTTAAGATGAAAGAGTACGAAAAATTAATTAAAAACTTTTAACACCAATTCTCTATTTTTTTTAAAAAATCCAATTCATTTTTTTTTTCTTGACTCTTCTCTGCAAATCTCTCATATCAAACAATGCTTGATGTACTTTATCTTGATAGCGCTTCTATGGGTTTTAAGTATCCTAAAGAGGGTTTTGAGGTATTTAGATGGCTGGTTGGATGGGAAGGAGTGACCTCTTTTGACTCTGTCTATAATGTGTTGTCTTCTCCATGATAGCTTCAAAATAACCAAAATCTAATTTTTCTTATTTAAACTTTTTGATAAAAGTTATTTTAAAAAATATATTTTAAAGAAGAGCTTCGATTTTGGATAGAAAAGGTGTGTTTAGGTGGCTTAACCAAAACTATGATTTTAAAAGTTAAAGGGTATTTTAGATTTTGAAAGGATGTTTAACTTCTTTTATTTTTAAAGTCATGATTTAGGCCGAAATCATACTTCTAGAAGTCCTCCCAAATACATACTAATGTGAATTTTGGGCTTAAAAATATTTTTGGAATGTTGGTTCAATTTTGAGATTATTTTTATTTTATTTAATAATTGTATTTGTAATATGAAATTACTCCCAAAGATCCTGCCTTGGGCCTTGGCCCACGCGTAGGTTACAACTCATCTTACCTTTCGGTAAGAAATAATTATCAAATCATGTAAAATAAACCGTTAATTAAAATTAATTAAAAATAATAAATATGTAAAAGATATTTTTTTTTTGAAAATATACATTATTTATAGAGAATATTTGTAGGAGAAAGGATAGGTGAGAAAAAAAGATAAAAGAGAATTAGTAAAAAAAATAGATGAAAGATATATATTATTAATTGAGGGTTAAAAATGTAAAAGGTGTATCAAATTTTTGTATAAACACGACCTATAGTTTAAAAAAATAGATGTGAAAAAATGTTGCCTATAAAAAGGAACTGAAGGAGTGTTTTCCATGTTTGAAGTATTTAAAAAAATATTATTATTTCTAACAAAATCCCTTGCTTGTGTTGCATGCTATTTTTTCCAAAAATTAAAATAAAAAAAGAAATTAAAGAGAGAGAAACACTCTCCGAAGGTTCGTTCTAAACGATGAGGCAAAGGGCGGCAGTTGGCGTGCTCGTCGTCTCCAAAACGGACTCCATTTCCGTTGACGAGTCCAAAGAACCCTTCTCCGCCCCAAACCCTAAGCTTTCTTAATCCTCTCATTCTTCTTCTTCTTCTTAGATTTTTCTCTTTCTTCAATCAAAACCCTAATTCTCATCCGACATCGCATTTTCACTTTTGCCCCCAATGTCCTCCACCACTGAATTGTTCTCCACCTTCAAAGAAACCAGCCAATCGGTCATGGCTACACGTCGTCCATGGCGTCAGCTCCTCGACCTCTCCGCCCTCAGCTTCCCCTCTTCCATCTCTGACGCCACCACCCGAATAGCCCAAAACGTTTCCCATTTTTTCTCCAACTATACCCTCATCGTCCTCACCATCCTCCTCCTCAGCCTCATTTACCACCCTTTCGTGATGATCGTGTTCTTGATTGTTTTCGCCGCTTGGTACTTCCTCTACTTCTCGCGCGATGAGCCTGTCAGTATCTTCAATTTGGTAGTTTTGGACGATCGAGCTGTGGTTGTAGGGCTTGGTATAATCACTGTGGTGGCTTTGATTCTGACCCATGTGTGGCTTAACGTGTTCTTATCGATTGTGATTGGGGTTTTGGTTGTATGTCTACACGCGGCTTTTAGAGGCACTGAAGATCTTGTTATGGATGACCAGGAATCCCCATATGGACCTATGCTTTCTGGTGGTACAGCTGGACCCTATGTCCCTGTATAATTGAGTTTCTTTGAATGTTTATTTATCAAAGAAGTGGGAGGTACAGTTTTCTGTAGCCTTTTGTTTTTCAGTCTTTGTTCTGTAAAGTCACAGGATTATCAATCAGATTCGGATTCCAGTTCTTCAAGTGTAGATTGATACTATTCTATATAGACAATTTGATTTTAGTGACTTTGTAAATTGAGCCTTTATGGGGCTACAACTTATGATTGGAATTCCATTAGGGGGATTATTGGTACTTGGAAAGCTCTTTAATGTGATAGTCTGGTTTGATAGGGAAACAATTTCCTGAGTTTCTCTCTGTCTCTTTGTTTGTCAATGGTTTTTTATTTGTTTACTTCAGCATATCATTGATGGATATCCCTCTCGTCCCAAATTCTTAAGTATTGTGCCCTCTTTTAACAAATATTAAAGTTTTACTTGTTAAAATGTTTAAAAAAGATCCGGGTATGCGAAGATTTACTGATTTACTTCTAGTTTTGCAGGGAAATATATAGAAAAGAATGACCGTATCCCTTTGTCAGGCACATTTATCTTGTAGACTCTGCATCTGTGATATTTAGTCTTGAATGTTAGATATTATGACTATAAGTATGTAATTTATTTAGTCAGTTTAGTCAATATAATCTAACTTTGACTTGTACATTGAATTGAAGAAACCAAGATGAAGAAAATGCTCTGTTCACTTCAACCTTCATTATTTGCATGCTTAGGCTATAAATAATTTCGAATTTCTGTCTTAAAGAGAATCATTAGTAGTTCAAGAATCGTTCAAATTGTTTTTGGTGACTGAAAGTGATGCCCTGGTGTTGATCATCGATCATATTTACTTTTTCCCATGTTCTCTAATGCTGAAAGAATGAACATTTTTTAATACTTAATATTTTATAAAAATGAGTTTTTAATTCTGCAATCCACAAAATGTTTTACACAATTTGCCATGCCTATATGCATGTAATTGCCCAAACCAAATATATCTGTTGATTGTTCCTTTACAAATTGCTTCTACCGACATGTTCTTTTGCACTATTTGCTAGTATTATAATGTCATTCCAAGTAAGACCTGATTAATACTATAGGTTACTGCTTTCACAGTTGAAAACTTGTTTATCTCTTACTGTAGTTGTGTCATGGAAATTTGTCCTAGTAGGGCTTGTGGTGCGAACGAATCTGTATGTTGTGGGATGGTTGGTGTTCAGAGAACTATTTATTCAAAACTGTTAATGCTGATCGGAGAAATGCACTATGCATTATGTCCTGAGATTTTCTGCCTTTTTTTTGTTTTCTTTCTTTCTTTCTTTTTTTTTCGGGGGGTGGGGCTATTTGTTTACTGAAACATCAGGAAGGTTTAAATTCTAATCCATCTCACCCAACTCTTAGCACCTGAGGTAGCATTAGGTGGCTAAGCTGTAGGTTGTTGAACATGCTACAATACTGCCGTGTTCTTACATGCTATTTGCTAGTAGCATGATGTCAATTCTAAGTTATGTGCAGAGGAAACTTGTTTGTCTAACTGACTAATAAGTAGTTAGCACCAGTTTGTCCCTTAAAGATTTACTTCTGAATTTTTTATTGCAAAGTGCATCATTCTCTTAATGCTATGAATTTCTGTCGGTTATAATTTGCATTTCTAGTTTGGTTTTGTACTTAGAATATGTTGCCACAAAACTCGTGTAAACAAGCACAATTTCAATTAGAGCACTAAATCCTTTTGGTAGGCACTGTCCTATTTTTTGGAAGTTACACCTTCCACATTATGCTCATATGCATTTGCTGAATTGGACTGTGTTCAGATTCACATGTCTGTATGAGATTGGACTTTGCTTGCTCCAAATTACATAGTAATGCACAAGAGTTTTTACTCTTTATGCAAGTGATTAGGAGTTGAATTCCTAACCCTTGTGAGTAGAGTACATTTAGTTAGAAATTATCTCTCCTACAGGTGAAGAATACTCCTAATCCTAAAGAAAAAAATTAAAAAGAAAACAAAAAAGAAAAAGAAAAGAAAAAAAAACTCTTAACAGTTGGACGTCATATTCTGAGCAGCATTGAGCAAGTGTAATATCTTAGTGAATGTGTGACTGACTCTAGCATAAGAGCTTTTTCATGAGTTTGCCTCTAATAAATAGATAACAAATCGAGTGAAAAAAACAAAATTCACATTGTTCATGTATAGTTAGGGGTGGAAACAGGTTAGGCCAGGCTCCACCCAAAACAGGTTTGGCCTGTTTTGGGCGGTCCTATGGCTTGAAACAGGCCTTTTTTTCAGGCCTGTGCCTGGCCTGAAGCCTGTTAAAAGGCCTGTTTTTTTTGTCAACAGGCTAACAGGCCTCAGGAATGAGCTTGAAAGGCCTGAAACAAGCTAAAGCCTAAAACAGGCCAAAATGAGGCCTAAACATAAAATATATCATAAATTACAAAAATCAATTAAAATCATCTCAAATACATAAACAAAAATGTTACAATCTAATTAATTAAGGCACAACCTAAACAATTTAGCAAATATGAAATGTATATTATTATAATAATTCTTCAACACCAACAAGATAAAGTATACCCACTAATCACAAAACATCAAATCTTCAACATGATTTCTTCTTCTTTCTCGTCGAACACCTTGAAAATAATAAATCAAATGTATTTTAGTATATCATAATATAATTTAACAAGTAATATTTATAACAGATGGTATAATTTGATCAATGCAAAAATAGTACCTTCGGTTTCTTCTTCAAACCATACTTAATGCGAAGCCAATCCCCACCACAAATAAGTGCTTCAATTGATTCTTCGTTCAATTTAGATCGATACTTATCAATGACTCTACCTTTAGCACTAAATGTGGACTTTGATGCTACAATTGAAATTGGAAAGCTAATATGTCGGCAGCCATTTTAGATAAAATCTTATACTTTAAACTATTATTTTTCCACCATTCCAAGGCATTGAAGGAGTTAGGATTACCATCAGGAAGAAAAACACCCTCCTCAAGGTAAGCTTCCAATTCCGACTTCATTGGGGGAATTGCTTGCTTTTCACGAACAATGCTTATGATTTGGTCAAATCCTGTAACAATAGAAGAACCACATGCATTGGCAGAAGAATTGTTACCAGCATTATCAACCTCATCACTAGCAGTTGTCGCACCATTATACATGCCAACATACTCATCATACAAATATCATAGAGTACTAACCACTTTTGCAACATTATCAGAAGCCACATAATTAGGCTTATAAAGAACAGGAAAGCAATAATTAATAACATATAATTTGAACCTAGGATCCAAAACACTTGTAATAGCCATTAGCAAATTGCATTCATCCCAATATTTGTCAAACTTTTCTTTCGTTGAGGCTGCCATATCTCTTATGAAAAAAAAAATCTCTATCTTACCCAGAGTTTCCCAAGCAATGAGCTCGAGGCTCTTTATTTTACGATATGTACTTACCCATTGGGCTTGGGCCCAATCAGTCATGTGAGAACGTGGGCTTAATGTTTTGGTGCCAACCTTCTCCGTGACTCCAAATCAAGCATATGATTAATTCGATTGAATTATTTCTCCTACTTATCTTAAAAAATTCTAGTGAATTACACTAAATTAAGATGGAAATTTTTTTTTTTACATATTTATACTGATATATACTGATTTATAAAATTAGAAAAGTCAACTCTCTCTGACGAGTATTCACCACCCTTGTTTCCCAGGGCTTCGCTTTACTAAAGCCACAGCAGAGAGATGTAAACAGATAAATGAAATGGACATCACTTGTGCCTTCACACACGCGCACACAGGAAAATAAAGACAACAAAAAAAAAACTAAAAAATCAGATTAAATCATATCCACCTCTCAAAAAAAAATATTTACGATGTATTCCACGGTCACATGTTGGAATCTAGTAGGAATAGATAGTGCCTGCTGAAAGGTAGTCACTTGTTAGTTGTTTTTTAACTAAAGTACATGTATCCTCTGATCGAAAACAATCTTTTTTAAGCATTATTAAGCACTAAATGGATATATCTCTTGCAATAGGGATTTGAACCTTAATTTTCAATCTTATAAGGGATTAATCACTTTCGTTAGACTTGATTCATCTTTTCAGTCCATTCTTAGCATCTGCTTGATATCATCAATAATATTCCTATCACGATGTGAGCCAATATTTGGGTTCCTAATGTGTGTGTGAGAGAGAGAGAGAGAGTTAAGGCTCAAATCTCTGTTGAAAAAGATACTTAACTATATTTCAAATCGAATTGCATTGAGTATAAGGATATATGTGCTAAAAATAAAATTCAAAGTTTTTTTTTTCCTTGTATCCATTCTCCCAAGCCCTTATTTTCAAACCCATGTAGCATGCCCATAACTCAGTAAAAAGGCTATCTCCCTACATCCATGGACATCCCATCTTCCAATATCTCACAGGCAATGCCTTAGATTCATACACACCCGATGCAGCTTTTAGCTTGGTCTCCTACAGTTTTGGTTTAATTATAATTCAATCCATATATTTGACTCAGTGCAATTCATTTTTATAGTTTTTATTCGATTGTAACTCAGTTCCTAAACTTTAGCTCATTGCAACTCAATATCAATATTTCAAACCATTTTATAATTTAGTCCATTTGTTTTAGAAAATAAAATCATAGTAGCATATAATAAAATCGAGGGACTAAATTTTAAAAAAAATTAAAATTATAGAGTCTAAGTTTTAATGAGTCAAAGTTCAAAGAATAAATTATAATCAAATCAAAACTATAAAGATTGAGTTGTATCAAATCAAAATACAGAGATTGAATTATAATTAAATTAAAATTATAGGGACCGAAAGATATATTTTTCCCTATCATCGAATGTTCTTTCGTTTCTACATTTGCAAAGGAGTTACCAAATGACATTGAAATGATTACCCCGCTTGTCTTCCCACTTAAGTTTGGGTTTGGAATGTCTCCTTTTCCCTTATCATTCATTTCTCTCATTTTCCCTGTCCATAACCATTAGTCAATATTGAATGGCTCATATTTGGTTTTATGCAAAATATATTTTTTATTTTCTCTGTTGTGTTAAATTATTCATGTAAAGATGTAGCAGTTTAAATTTAATTGGTTATTTTTAAAGTAATATACACTAGTAGAAAAAAGGCTTTTTAGACCGTCCTTTTTAAACCGTATTTTTAAGGTAAGGTCTAAAAAATATGACCGGTGGTATTTTTATAAATAAGTGTATAAATTTTAAATTTTTTAGACCGCACCTGAGAGGTGAGATCTAAAATGAAACTCTTTTAGACCGCACTTGAAAGGTGCGGTCTAAATTATAATGATTTTAAACCGCACTCATAAGGGTGTGGTTTAAAAAGATAATGCTTTTAGACCGCTTCCTTCATGTGTGGTCTAAAAGCTCTTAAATTCAA
The DNA here is from genome assembly GCA_006871305.1 of Vachellia collinsii. Taxonomy (NCBI): domain Eukaryota; kingdom Viridiplantae; phylum Streptophyta; class Magnoliopsida; order Fabales; family Fabaceae; genus Vachellia; species Vachellia collinsii. Next base: position 3,815 of record QFDD01005590.1, on the reverse strand, counting down.
AATTCAAACAGCGCGGGCTTTTCTCTCTTTTTCTTCCATAAAAAATGTTGAACAGCCCAGCATGCTTAGAACGCAAGGGGTAAAGCAGATGTTGACAAGCACAAGATCGCAGGGGTGATAATGAAGGTGGGAAGCAATGTGAAGGGGTTTAAGGAAGGAGACAGAGCAGGGGTGGGGTGCCTGGCAGCCACCTGCTTGGACTGCGAATACTGCAACAATGACCAAGAAAACTACTGCCAACAATTATAGTTCACATACAACGGCATCTTCTGGGACAGCAGCATCACCTACGGTGGCTACTCCAACATGATAGTGGCAGACTACAGGTGTCCCTTCCTCTTAATCTTAATTTTTGCGAGACTGTGTGTGTGTTTGGAAGGAGTGATAACAGAAGCAGTGTTTGTTTGTGTTGGGAATGTGAATATATGTGGTACACATACCAGAGAACCTGAGGATGGAAGGAGCGGCGCCGCTGCTGTGTGCAAGGATAATGGTATTCGGTCCGATGAAGGATCACACGAATTGGTGGAGGGCAGGGGGAAGCGGATAGGGGTGGTGTGGCTGGGACACTGGGGCACATGGCGGTGAAATTTGGGAAGGCGTTCGGGCACCACGTGACGGTGATCAGCAGGTCAGCGGGGAAGGAGTGGGATGTGAAGCACAGACTTGGAGCTGATGAGTTCGTGGTGAGCAGCGACCAAAGTCAAATGGAGGGAAAGAAGAGGACACTAGATTTCATATTGGATACGGTGTCAAGGGAACATTCTCTGTTGCCTCTGCTTGAATTACTGAAGGTGAAGGGGACGCTGTTCATCGTGGGAGCTTCCAACCAGCCCCTGCAGCTATCGGCGTTCCCACTAATCTTTGGGACGAGGTCGATGAAAGGAGGCATCATCGGAGGCATCAAGGAGACGCAGGAAATGTTGTACCTTTGTGGGAAGCACAACATCACGTGAGACACAAAAGCACCTCAGAACGCTATATTTTTTTTTAAAAAAAATAAACATCTTTTAGACCGCATGGTCCTACCGTGCGGTCTAAAAGTTGTCTTCTTTTATAAAAAAAAATAACCTTTTAGACCGCATGGTGTTCATTTTTTAAACCGTATGTTTTGCCATACGATTTAAAAGGTTTATTTTTTACACTGCATGTTAAGACATGCGGTCTAAAAAGTTTTTTTTTAGACCGCATCCATATGCGGTCTAAAAAGTATCTATTTTTTAAACTAATTTTATCTAAACCGCATTTATATGCGGTTTAAAAAGCATTTTTTATGCGGTCTATAAGGCATTTTTTGTACTAGTGATAATGTTTTGATAATAATAACGATAATAAAAGAAAAGTTAATATAAACCTTTTGATGTTGATCTAATGGTTATAAATAGGAAGATAGAGAGAAAAGGATCATAAGAGAAAGTGAGACATTCCCCTTGTCTGTCTCTTATATATACACAAACATATTTACGTATAATATTTTATACTGCTAAATTAAATTAGAATATCGCTAAATTTAATTGGAGATAACTTTTTAAACATGATTTTTTTCCCTTATTTACACAGTTTGAATTCTCAGTAATATATATTTAGGGTTTTGGGACACAATGGTATTACTTGAGTTTGTGACATCCCAATCATTTGTCAACATAATTAAGATCCCAATGAATAAGTTTTGCTCATCCCTTTTTGAAACACTGCCAGTAATACATAATAATTTATCAAGCATGCATATCGGGAGCTCAAGTTGCCCCCAAACACTTGGTCTACCACTTACGTGGCTATTCGATTGAAAACATTTAAAAATATAAAGAAAAAAATTATTGCATTTTCAGAAAGTGTATTTTTAACCCCAAGCACAGCTATACGAGTATTTTAAGACTTTAAACACAAATTAACAATTTTCTTCGTTACATATATTTTACGGAATACTAAGTACCATAATTTTCCTAATTATTGAAAATATGAATTATAAAAAATTCAAGAATAATATATTTATATAATGTTCTTATATATAATTATTTTGGAGTTGAAAATATTAAGAAATAATGGAATAAACCCTTCGTTTAACTAGTTGTCGATCAAGTTGAGATAGATGCATGTTTATACAAAATGAATATAAGAGTTGTAATGATAATATACAACACAAAGAGTCAAAATATTAAATTAAAACAATAATAGAAAATGGTTTAAGGTGGGTTAGCATGTACAAAGAAAGTGATCGGCTATATCAACGAAGAGGGTAATCAAATATATAATAGAGTTTTTTGAAAAACAGATAGATAAATACTAAAGAGAATACACAATAAAACCAGTGAATAGGACTTTTTAATTAATACTTTATCCAAAAATTTGTTCATTAATAATTTATAATACCATTGTGCAACTCATGTAGTTAACTCAGGATAGGATAAAGGGCTGGGCTATTGAAGTTGTAACTTTTGCATTGGTCAATATTATCAAGTTGTATTCAAAAGTTGTATAACTCTCCTAATGAGGTTTTTTTTTTCATTCTCTATTTTTTTTTTGTGACAACCATAAACCTTATTTAATTAATCATTATTTGTTACATCAGAACCAAATTTTAACAGGAGGAATAAGCCGCCCAATTTTTTACATTAAAAGATCCACTTTTTTTTTAAAAAAAAAAGACATTGATAACTTTTTTTAAAAAAGTGCATATAATTATGTCGACAAGTTTTGACGAATCATTGTTGATAGAAATATATTTTTCTTGAATTATTCTCCATGCCAGCATTATTTAAACATTTCATATGAATTGCTCAGAACCTTCATTGAGACATAGGATCTGTCATGTGTCACTGAACAATATTTTCATATTCTTTTGTGGTCTCAAGCCCCTTTTTTATATGTTAATTTAAAAAACAAATCCCTTAAAATAAAAGATATTTTCCTTAAGATGTAGGACGTGAGGCTGTCATAATGTCAGATCCAAGAAATCATTTATGCTTTGTATGCTTGAATTAATATTTATATTGACCTAAATAATATATTATTTATATTTTGGTCCACTAGACTATATACTAGTACTGATCTATCCCATCCACCAAATTAATTTTGTTCACCTAATTTATAAAAAGAATACGTGTATATATAAGATCCGATTACTTTTTTTGATTGAGGCCAAAAAAACAGATTACTTTTTTTGATAAATGATTATTTCAGTATAAAAATTAAATATTTTAACCCTCTAATTTTACTCAATTAATTAGGTTGTTGTTAATTAAAAATTAATTAAATCCTTCTAATCTAAATAAATTTTGGTTTATTCATTCTTACTGTTTTACTCTTGTTCCACGGGTGTGAGTGAATTTCACTATACTGTCTACGTTTTTATTATTTTGGTTGTAATATGTCCCGTCCCATACATATTCATGATATTGAAAGATAAAGTTTTATTACTTATGTAAACAAAATTTGATAAAAACTCACTAAATTTTAACAATAGAGACTGAAATAATTTTTCTTTTAATATTGCTGTTTGATCACTTACCTAAAAACAAGTTTTAATACACTAAGTTTGTTTTTTTTATTTCATCAAGAATATTCTTAAATCACTTTAGATTTAAGATTAATCTCTTTTAAAACTTAAATTATAACAGGTTTTTGATTACTCTCCCAACAAATGGACTTTTCAATATTCGAATTTTTATTATCCTCCTCACAGTTAAGTCGGCTTAATTCAAACCATTGTTTTATACACCAAGATTGTTTCAAAAGATAATTTGAATATTTATCATTTTCAAAGAAAAATAATGAGAAATACTATTAATTTAATTTCTGATATACATGCATTGTAT
>QFDD01005589.1:0-10747 GCA_006871305.1 Vachellia collinsii | reverse complement strand
GAGGCGAAGGCACGAGCACGACACGAGCTGCACGCACGACTAACGTGGCCTTCAGGGGTTCGACCAAGGACTGGACGGCAGCAAGGGCACGACACGAGCACGAGACCGGAGAGCGGAGAACTGGAGATGCCGTGTCGGTGTCACACTGTCACCGTGTCTGCCCAGTGCCCGTCGTGCCGACTGCCGAGAGATCGAGAAGATCAGAAGAGATGGAGACTCTAACAGTCCGAGTGTCCGACTCTTGCAGTCTTGCCGCTTGCGTCGCCGTCACCTCTTGCCATCTTGCGTCTTGACTAGTTCCCCTTTACACTCTGACTCCACTGATCCGCTCCTCTTTAATCTATAGCTTTTAGGTTTAATGATTTTTTTTAAAAAAATAAAAATAAAACAGGCGGGCATGGCAGACTGAAGCTGTGCCCGTAGCCCGTCCCGTTAAGAGGTCCTCCCTGCCCGTTTCGGGTTGCTTTTTTGGGCTGGTCCAAACGGGCAAAATTACAATCGGCCCGGGTGGGTTGACTGGGTTCCGGGTCATTTGCTCAGCCATACAATCAAGCATAAAACTTCTAACAGCACACTAAAACTAGTAGACGAATTAACGAAAGACAAGTCAAAGCAGGATAAAACTGGTGCAGATAATACAACCATAACAAATTAAACGTGTTGTCTATTAGATAAGTAAGAGGACATTATTAAGCTTCAGAGGAGCTCGAAGGGAAGAGAACCAGAAACTGTAGCCATCTTGTTTCAACTCAAAAGGATGAGATTAACTGCAGGGAAAAGCGGGGGAAAGGGATTTCAAACTGTCAAAAATGTAACAGAAACCAAGACGTACTCCATGCTTTTCTCTATAACAGTCGGCAGATGAAGTTCAAAAGAAAGAATAGAGTGGGTTTTGATTGAACATCAGTAATAAGGTCTAGAAATGGAATCTTACCTCAAAAGACAAAAGAAACGGTGAGAAATCGAGATACAGACAGAAGCGACACACGCGCGAAATCGACTGGAGAACTTCGTGCATGTATATGCAGAGGCAAGAGGAGACGCTGACGAAGCGTGACCCAAGTGAAAGAAATTTGGGCTTTCAGGGTTTAATGAGTAATGGTGTTTTTTTTTTTAAAGCTTCCAGGCCGATGAAAGATGATTATATTTGGGATGGAGTTGAAGGACCAAATTGACAAAAGTTAATGATAAAAATCATTTCATGTATTTATCTTGTTAACACTGTAAATCATATTATAAAAGTAACTTTTAATGCTAATTTAAATAAGCACTGTATATATTAGAAGCATAGCTATCTTACTGGTGAAGGAAAAAGACGGCACTAAATATGATCACATATAATTTTGGAGAAAGTCTATTTATATTTCATGAAGCACCATCCTCTTGAGTTGTCTTTTATGTTAAAAAAAATTCCTTAAATCATTGAATACAACTCACTTAATAAGAAAACTTACTAACATTAATATGACTTAAAATATTTAAAAAAATAGAATAACATGATGCAATCTGCTTAAATTAAATCAATGGTATTAATATCAATATCCTTGAGAGCCCTAATTGATATTTATATATATACAATAATATCCTAAAATATAAACTACTAATATATTTTAAAAATCCTTAAAATGATTCAAAATATCTACACTAGTGGAAAAAGTACTTTTTAGACCTCATAAAAAAAATGCTATGTAGACCACATAAAGGTGCAGTTTAGATAATTAAAAGCCTCCTCTTCTCACGCCGTCGAGCTTCCTCCCTCTCTGCTAGGGTTTCTTCTCGCGCCGTCGAGCTCGAGTCTGGCGGTCGATCGCCCTTTGCCTCTTCTTCTTCCCTTTTGGCTCTCTCTTGTGACCTCGGTTTCCCTTGCTTCAGTCTCTCATCAGAAAACATCCAGGAGGCCTTTTCCCTTTCTCACGCGATGCATCTTGGGCGGATCCATGGGATGGGGTCGTTAGTAGCACTGGGTTCAAAAAGGTTCTCCGACGGTGGTGGAAGGGAAGGCCACACGGAGGCTGGTGTTCAACGACTCGATGCGACGTCCTCCGATTATGATCTCCGATGGGTTCCTCCAGGGGTGTGGGAAGCGTTGGATGGGTCAAGTGGGAAGCAACTTGAACTCGCGTTTGGATGGCAGGCTCCAATGAAAAATTTGATGAATGGGAATTGGGGTTGTCCAAGTCTCCTATGGAGACCAGAGAATGTAGTACAGAGAAGTTTGGAAAAGAAGAACCAAAACGATGTGGTTCCTGAGGTATGTGTTCCAACCAATTCTCAAAAAGATTTTCAGAAAATGGTGTTGGATTTGAGTCTTGTGATGGGTAATGTGGCTGGATCTATTGCTGGATACACCTTCTTGAGCATTGCTAATTATTCTGAAGCGCTGAAACTAGTTATAGTAAAGTTCATCTGGTATTATAGTGAGACTATTGATGCTTATAGTTTATTTAGAGTTTACTTTAAGCCCAGCATCATTACCCTTGTTATCATTGCTTTGGCTGATTTGGTGAGGAAGGTTTTTAAGCAAAATACAGAAGGGATGGAAGATCATAGTGCTAATTGTGCTAAAATTATAGCCGGTGATCCTTTTTCTAAGAGCAGTTCTAGCTGTTTTGAGGCATCTGCTAATGGGATGCTGGCTTGTGTTGTCCTGGTTTGTAAAGTTAGAATCATTTACTTGAACTTGTTCAGTGGGTTTGTACATGCTGTTCATTATTGGCTAGACATGTGCCTGTTCAGTGTGATTGGCTACACTGTTCTTTCTCCGGCAAAATATGGGCCTGTTCAGTTTGTATGGAGCTATTGTTCATCTGTGGGTTGGAGTGATGATTCTCTTATTTCTTGTCCGGATGATTGTGCTTTTCTGACTATTCTTATGCTCATCATCCTCCTTGAGTTTCTTTTCTTAAGGAACTTGTTCAGGAACCATTTATATATATGGATTCCCAGGGAAGCATATTTGACAGCCAGATGGTTCGTCAAAGCTTCATTGGATGGCTCTTACCCTAACATTCGGGTACCTCGAGCGCCGCCTCAGGCTCAGGCCTTTTCGACAGTTGATCTTGGAATTATTCCCTTTTGCTTTGAAGATCCTTTCAGTTGCTTGTTTCCCTTTTCGTTTATTGTTGTTGGTGTTGTTCTCTATTTCTTGTTTGGTTGGTTGTTCTAAGACTATGTAACTTTGGTTGATTTTAATTCAGTCTTTTCTTTGTTGGCAAAAAAAAAAAAGGTGCAGTTTAGATAAGTTAGCTTTAGAAAGTAATACTTTTTAGACTGCATATAAAAAATAAGACATTTAGATCGCACTTAACGAGTGGTCTAAATAAATATACGTGAGGTTTAAAAAATGTACTTATTTATTTAGAAATATGACTTTTAGACAGCATATAAAACATGAGGTCTAGAAAGGTATGCTTTCTAGATGGCATGCTGGTTATGTGGTTTAGAAATCTATAATATTTACATTGCATGTAACACATGCAGTCTAAAAAGTTTTGTTGTCTTTCCCCTAACCCCCAATTTGAATATCTACAATTTACTCAACTTAAAATACATTTTTCTCATTAGTTTCTTTATAAAACCAGTTACAGCAATAATCTACCAAAGAAGTATTATTTCCTTTACGAAATTATCTATGACACCAATAATATAGCATTAAACAACAATCAAATAAAACTTTAACACTTAGTAATTTTGCTAAAAACAGTGACAACGTTAAACTTTATACCATTTTATATTTCGATCCAATTTCCACTTCTAGACAACACTAGCCAAAAGACAAAAATCTCAATTTTAATTTAGTTTCTTACTTACACACTTACACCACAAATTTGATAACATGTACCTTTTAATAGTGGTGGATTTGGTAACACAGTTTCTCAACAACCTTAATACTACAAATTTGGTAACACGGTTTTTCAATTCAAACGAAAACTTAAAAATGTTCACAATAGCAGAAAAATAATGAAATGTTCAGAACCAGTGTAATGAATTAACATACAAGAGTAGAAAAATAAACAATACAAGCTGAATATTATTCTAAAAGTTCAATAAAATATTCACACTAATGCTCACAGATATAGTCAATATCCTCTTTTAAAAAGGATTCAGCAAGTTCCAACATCTGAGATATCAAAGTCATATAAATCATTAATTAATTTTCTAAACCCAAAATAAGAGAACATTAAATTGTATAAAAAAAATGAAGAATACATGTATCTCGTGAGTAAACTCAGTTATGCCTAAAGAAATGACATTAAATGTGTGCCTTAGCACATATAAGCCACATAAGCCACATAAGCTGGACAGTTTCGATTGCCTACCACTATAAAGAGAACAAGTTATTACTAAAATCATAAAAAACACTTATCCACTAATTTTTATTCAAAGCTCTCATTTAAGAAATTGACAAACAAGCGTTATACGCTTACCTTTGGTGTGATTCATTCAAGGTTTTTCACCTCAAGCACGTGCTTACGTAAAGCAACAACTTGATATGTCCTCATAGTCCTAGCATCAAAATCATAGTTAGTATTATATTGACTTCTTTTGCTGATCGAGTTCTCTTTGAAAAGTATAGTTCTATATAAGTAAACTTATCCATCCATTGTTTTATTCAATTCCTTCCTCGGTTTGTAGTGAAGGGAGCGTAAAAAGGTGATATAATTGCTTTTCATAGATAAAAGGACCAACTGCCAATGCTTACTGCAAGAAGTAATGAATATTAAGCAAATACAAAAGTTTTATTATCGAAAGGTAACTTATTCATACAAAAAGGAATTAAACGTTAAGAAAATACCCATACATATAAGGGGCTATGAAACACTCAAAGGGTGTGATATGAAAAGAGTTCCTTTTAGACCCTCAAAGGAACTCTTAGGTGAGGTCTAAATGAGTGAAAATTTGTCCTTCTATTTACAAAAAGCCACCGATCATATTTTTTATACTTTATCCTTCAAGAACAGTTTAAAAAGGGCGGTTTAAATAAGCTTTTTTCTACCAATGCTAAAAGATATATCAAATTTTCCTAATAATCAACTAAATATAAATAAAACTTTTTTAAATAGTAAAATTATATAGAAAATAAAAACAAAACGATTTAATTGACTTCTTTCAAATGCGCTTCTTAATAGTTGAATATTTTTAAATAGTAAAATTATATAGAAAATAAAAACAAAACAATTTAATTGTCTTCTTTCAAATGCGCTTCTTAATAGTTAAATATTAAGCAGGATATATGATGGAATTGACATAATTACCTTTTGGGTTCTTATCATTCTCCCATTCTTGAAAAAGAGTAACCCTCGACTCTTGAGAGTCTTCAAGAATTTAACTGTATTTAACAGTTTTTTAGGGTAATACAATTGGCTTAATTTAATTTTTTTACCAGTTTTTTTAGGGTAATACAATTGGCTTAATTTAATTTTTTTACCTAAGTTTTGTCTTCAATAATGTATGTTTGAAATTTTAAAAATATTTTTCGTATAAAATATAGATCTTTTTATTATCTTCAGAAGTTATTTTGAAGGCATGTTTGTTTAAATTTAAAAAATAAGTTATTTGTAAATAATCTAGGCCCCATTTGTTTAAACATAAAAAATAAGTAATTTTTAGATATTTTAAAAGATTTTATAAAAAGTGATTTTTGGGTAGAAATTTTATAAAAAATGAAAATTATATGTTATTTAGTTACAATAATAAAAAAATGACTTGCTAGTAATTCATGCATTTCATGATATTTTTGTGTATCTCCACTAGGGTGTGTTTTTTCTTATCTTCCTGTGCATGCCGTCGTTGGGACTTGTTTGGGCAAATCGTGTTGAAGACAATAGCTTGAAATAAAGCCAAATAAAAATGCATGCGTACCCAAGGGCCAAGCACACCCAAAAGCCGTTTGCTATATACTGCTGTAAAATTAGACGCCAATGATGTACAGTTATACTTATGAAAGGAGGAACAAAAAAACAAGCTAAAGAACCGTCTATTTCGCTACCGTATAATTCTAGATTCTAAGGCCTCTCTGTTGGGCTACAAAAGTAAGAATATAAAGCATTTCTGTTTGGACTGTGATCAACATTTCAAAATACGGGGAATAAACACTTGAGTCTCCATCAATTCAGGCAGCCGAGGCAAATGAGTGGACCATAGTTGTCAAGAATTTATTGACCAATCATAATTCAGATATGAGATGTGAACAGGGCCACCATCACCTAAGAGATGTGTCAAAAAGCCTGCTTTAGTTGGATCCAAATACTGTATTACCCACTTCAGAATGTCTTTGCCTTGTCCAAAATCCATATCATACCTGCCAATGCCAAGTACCATTTTTGTCAGAATCCGAACCTCCAAGCCAAAGAATTAGGCTTCAACAAAGTTCAATTACACTAAACTGCATTGATTTTTCTTGAATGAAAATGTGAAATTCATTCAAAGAATTCTGCACAGACTATAACAGATCTTCATTCTCCATGTCTTTAACCAGAAAAGTATGGCTAAGTTTCCTACTTAACGGAAAATGAATGTTTTCAAATGCTTACCACTTGATAATTCGAGTGAGATAAACAGTCCTCTTCTCCAGATCCACTTCTAAGCCACGTTCTTCGAAGAATTCTCTCGCAGCCCGTCTTAGTTCTTCTACAACTCCTTGCGTTGAAAAGAACCTCACCTTTGGGCTTGACTTCGTTCCGTTACAGATTCCAAAGTGAATTAGTGGATTCATCTTGACAAGAGCAAACTGCAATTTGCTGGAACAGGTTAATCGCACCTTTCTTTCATAATCAATCAGATTATAACCTTGTAAAGACAATGAGTAATGATATAATTGAATATTATTTACCTCCAATTGCTTGTGTCCTGAGCGAAAGGTCTTCATCAAGGAATATGGTGGCCTCCGATTACATCTCAGGATACCATTTTTAATGGAGTTGAGACAATAAGGGAGCCCTCCAACCACGTAATGGAAATCAGAGTAGAAGAAGTTCCTGTCCAATACAGTCTGCGGAGATCCTACTCTGGTAAGAGCATGGACGACCATGGCATTGTACAAGTTCATGAATAAAGCAAGCCTCTCGTTTTCTGATAGATCCCGTACGTTAATTCGTTGAAGATCCTGGGCCGCAATTACATACCTGCAGTTATAAAAAAGAGCAATAGATCACTTTTAGACTCTTGAAGTTCACATGAGACTACACATTATTTCAATCCTGTTATGTGCAAGGGGGAAGAGAGATGGGGAAGAAAGTTGAGTCATTATTCTCATTTTTCGATGGAACTTTTGCCTCCAAAATCCCTCAAGTTGGAGGAATTAGAAAATATAGGAGCGCATTTTCGATTCATAATTAAATTCGGGAAAATAGTTTGAAACCAAAACTAAATTCAGAAGCTGCTGCCAAGTCGAACAAGAACAGCCTACTGAACGGTTTCAGTCTTCGAAGTGACTGAGTTTAGCATCAAATTTTGATTGACAATTTGACACTGTCAGAATGGGACACTAACAATAGGTGATATATAAATGCTCAAAAGGTCTGTGGAAATCCTGTATTAGACAGAGAAGATGTTGTTAATCTATTCATTGTTCATTCTTAAATAAATAACACTAAGGGGGTTTTAACTCAATTTCTGAGGAAGAAAAAACAAGAAAACCACGAAGAAACCACAGAGGAGAAGTATTGAAACTTGAACAACTGTTGGTGGGGCATGGCAGTGTTGGAAAAATCAATTTGATAGTTCAGGAAAGAATTTATGCTCTTCGGTTGAAATTTTACAAGATAACTAAACAGGGCAAAAGGGGAAACTTGCTAGCAAACTGGCATTATTTAGCATGGAACCTTTCAAGCTATGAAGCGCATGCTTTTGGGAAAAAAGGAGAGGATAAAAGAAAGTCAAATCCATGTCTGATACATGTCACTCAATTTTATTAAACATCACGCAGTACTTTTTTTATATATAGACGAACACTTCATTTTGTTGTCAAATGTCAATGTGTCTGCGTCATGTGCAGCATAGTATGCTATGCGTTAACCAAAACCAAGCTCTTCATGCACATACAAAATTATTCACCAAAATAAACAGTTTAATACCGTTTTTAACCATACAACTAATAACTTACCTGCGAAATTCTTCGCTTCTGCCAATTGCTAAATAGTCAAGATATCGCCTGTCATCAGTAGCATAAGACTCGAGAATGGCAGACATGAGCTTGGTAAGCCTTTGGCATACAGCAACTGCAGGTTTCGGTTCATTATCATTTGTTATGGTCCGGAAATTAAAGCATCCGGTGATATATGGTTCGTGCTCAAGGAAACGGTAGAGGTGGCTTCCATCCTCAAAATCATTTTCCCTACATTAGAAAGTTGACATTGACATCAAGAAACCTCCCGAATAATAGTGTTATATACCTACTTGCTAGGAAAGGACTTGTATGTATACTGTATATTATTTATACTTTTGTTATTTGATTTTTGAATTACATGTTAATTAGTACATGGTTCTCTGATGTACTCATATTATAGAGAAGTTTATCAATATATTAATATCAAACTATCAATATAAATTATAAAAAAGAAAGAGAACCGCACTTAGGCCAAGAGCACTTGTAAACCTTGAGGCTCATCTTGAGCCTTGGGCATGTGCAAATAAATACAGAAGGCCCATGTAATTACTTGCCAGAGAAGAATACTAATTTTATTTTAATTGAAAAAATCAATAGAACTTAGATTTAGTCATTTTATATTAATAGGAGTCTGTACACTTTCACTAACTTGAAGAAGTTATTCTCTTACCCGGAAACATGATGAATGAAATGCTTCTTGGACAACTGCTTTCCAATCTCAACAGCCTGATAATAATTTTCGGAACAAACACTTAATGAAAACATTATAGATTTTACATCGACAAACAAATATTGGAAAATTTTTTGTTTTAAAGTATCACATTCAACCAATGTAATTTATTAAGAAATTACTATTACCTTTTTTTTTGCCAATAAAAGAAATTACTATTACCGCTGACAAGGTCAGCCCTAATAAGGAAATGTTGAATAGAGATGGACACCGGTGGTTGAATAGAGATGGAGGTTTCCTTGGGGGAAAAAAGCTATTTGCCTTTTAGTTTTTTTTTTGGTATTGTGCCTTTTAGTTTTTTTTTTTGGTATTGTGCCTTTTAGTTTTTATTAGCTCTAGAATTTATTGGACTATAAGTGACGGGCAGAATAATAAAAATATTCTTCACCCACATATTTTGCAAACAAAATGATATACAAATTCTTGCAAGTCACAGGGGCACCGTTCACTCATGAATACTGTATGACTTATTTTTAAACTCCCTATAACATATAGGACCACACTAGTATCATCATATGAATTAATAGTTTTAATGAGAGACTTTTTAAATGAGATGAACATGAAAAGTAAAACAAATGGCAAGAATAACGTTAACAAGGAGCATCGTATAATTTTCATTCTTAATATCAATAGTTTCCAAGTGTCAATTACAATTTTTTCAATAATCATTAGCATCAACATGAAAATTAATATCTACATGTCCTTAACAATTAATATAAATATTGTATACATTTTATGAATTCTATAAATAAAATTCAAATGTCTAATTCATTAGTCACTGGTTTTGTCTTACAACTAAAAATATATTCAAGGCAAGGCCCCACTGGCTTAGAATAGGCAAAGGTCATCATTGGGATTTCATTTTCATTTTTTGGTCCATAAATTAATTGAAAGAGAAAGATGGAAGACGTGCATAAAAGTAAAAAGTCAGAAACTATCCATCAATCCGTTGTCCATTCGATAAATAAATTTATATCATATGCAATGGGCCCTATGGAGCAGCAAACTTAAAGTGCATTCGGGGGAAAAAAGAAGAAGCAAACTTAAAGGGCAAGAAATCATGACATCTATGTCATCATTTAAATCATAAATACATGCACAGTTATTTTATATCTTATTTTTAATAGTATTTATTAGTTATGTATTGATTTTTAAATTTTGACACATTTCATAATTTTATTTTTTTCAATTTAATATTCAATAATTTTATATTTTTCTAAAGTTATACATGCTTTGCGTGTTTTTCTAAAAATTAAAGTTTTAATCTGTGATGCATTATGTTTTAGAAACTAGGACACTTTATGCTCACCAATTATGCATGCTAGGAGGGGAGACGAAAACACATAAATATTGGCATTGATATCATTGTACAAAAAAAAATTCATTGGTTAAAATAAAAAAGATACCACATAATCAATCCCCAATTTTATAAAATAGAGGAATTATAGTTCGAAAAGAAAAAAAAAATCACCTGAAATAAATAAATGAAAAATGATGAAAAAAATAAGTCAATGCAATAAGATTTTCGGCAATAACATTGTTAAAATGGTTTAGCGCTTGTAGCTTTTTTTGAAAAGGAATTTGTACAATATTTGCATGATACGGTTATGTAATTTGTTTAAGAGATCTCTCATCGGAAGAAAAGGGTGGAAGTTGAAAAAAAAAAAAAATAGACATGCTATTAGGACACCAGGAAGTTTGCGTGGCATACCGACCACTTAGAGATAGAACAATATTACAATGAGAATCAATAACATTCAATGGTGATACCTCGCATTTGAATTATCCTCCATTTATTTTAATTATGTTATTCTACTGTATCATCTAATTAAAAAGAAATAAACACTTAGGTTGGTTGCTGTAAAGAGTTTATGAATAATTACCTCTTTTGACAGTCGGCAATAATAGTA
>QFDD01005588.1:0-15361 GCA_006871305.1 Vachellia collinsii | reverse complement strand
CATCATTCGATTCAAATACATAATCTGATCACAACATCACAAATCTGCGAATGAGGTTCACATGGTAGTAGGAATTCCTAAATCTAGGAATATCCAAACAAGATTAAACACAGATTAGATTAAGCATAACTCCCCTAATGAGTCCATGAGCTCAAGCCTTGCTTCCCATCACCAAGAGGCTAAGAGCTTAGCCTCTCATAGCTCCAGAAACGTTGCTGCACTCATTGTTGTTCTCTGCCATGAAGGAATGGAGATGAAGATGAAGGATATGGAAGGAAGTGTGACAAAGAGGATATAGATGATTGGGGAAGGTCTAGATGAGATGAAGCTATGGAGGAATGCAAGATTGAAGAGCTTCAACTTCCAGCTGCAATCCAGAGGAGGTCAAGCTGCTACTCTCCGTTTTCTGGAGATCTGATTCCCCAATTTTCGTGGTGGCTCCTCCTATTTCAAACCAGGGCTGCTGACCTAATCTAAAACGCACAGCTGCACTTCCTCACATTTACATCACGACATTAATCAATATATGTCGTGACCAACACATACATTCATGACTAAAATGAATTTATGTCGCGACTATAATCAAATAATGTTGCGACTGGAATAATATTATGTCGCGACTTAAATGCATCAGTGGCTATTCTGCTTGCACTCGATCTCAATCCTCTCTCAGTGAAATATAATTCCTTAGACATCATTGTTGGGCTTGAGTACCTCCTTAATATGCCTACGACAATAATACAGAGCTTTGTTAAAGCGTTAAACACTGAAAGTTCAGAAGCAGGTGCAGTCAGAAGAGATAATTCGTTCAAATGTTTTCCCTGTGTCAGCAATTATGCAATAACAATTTGGTCTTGGCAAAAGAGATTAAATTGCATAAAAGACAGGGTAAAAGAGGTATAAAGTGCCCACAATCAGACAAGAAAATCATGGAATTATCAGTGTTCATCAATAAGTTACTAGCTAAATATGGAGTCACACACAAGATGTGCACACCCTACCGCCCTCAAACTAATGGCCAAACCGAGGTGTCTAATAGGGAAGTGAAACAGATTTTGGAAAGGATAGTTAAACCATCAGGAAAGGATTAGAGCTCTAAGTTGAATGATGCACTTTGGGCTTATAGGACGGCTTACAAAACCCCTTCAGAAACATCTCCTTATAGATTGATCTATGGAAAATCTTGCCACTTACTGGTTGAAATTGAACATAAGCATATTGGGCCGTTAAAAGTTGCAACATGGATTTTGAAGCTACTGTAGAAGAGAGAAAGCTTCAGTTACAAGAGCTAGAGGGAATCATACTTGAGGCCTATGAAAACTCTCGAATCTACAAGGAGAAAACCAAGCTCATACATGATAGAGGGATTCTAAGGAAACATTTATGTGTTGGTGATCGAGTGCTGTTATTTTTGGCTAGAATCAAGTTTAAGAAAGGAAAATTTTAGATAAGATGGGTTGGTCCCTATCAGTCACTAAAGTCCATGATTTTGGCATGGTTACCTTTTGGATACCACATTTTCAAGGTCAATGGTTCCAGCTAGATATCTGAAAATCCTCTTGACATTTTCTGCATGTGATTCTTTGGGTGCAACTTGCTATCTAGCACACATTCCCACACTGAATTGAATGTTGGGTCTGCTAGCAGTGAGATAGATTAATGATCCTATCATTCCTCTATATCTCCTGATGTCAAAGTCCTTCCCGCTCACGTCAAGCACGGCAGTGGAACTCATGGGGGTGTTAGCACTTCTGCATTGTTCCATTCCAAACTTCTTCAATAGTTCCTTTAAGTATTTAGTTTGGCTTATAAAGATCCCATTCTTCCTTTGTTCGATCTGAAGTTTACTTCTCCCATCAAGGACATCTCAAACTCTCCTTGCATTGTCTTGGCAAACTCTTGATAGAGATCATTATTAGTAGCTCCAAAACCAATATCATCAACATATATTTGAACAATAAGCAAATCAGAGTTAATATGTTTAATAAATAATGTTGTATCCACTTTCCCTCTGACAAAACCTTTGTTAATAAAAAATTTTCTCAATCTTTCATACCAAGCTCTCGGAGCTTGTTTCAAACCGTAGAGTGCTTTCTTTAATTTGTAAACATGATCTGGTTTTGAGATGTCTTCAAAGCCATGAGGTTGTTCAAAATACACCTCTTCCATAATAAAGCCATTTAGAAAAGCACTCTTAACGTCCATTTGAAAAAGTTTAAAATCTTTGAGGCAAGCAAAAGCAAGAAGCACCCGTAGAGCTTCTAATCTAGCTACTGGTGCATAAGTTTCGTCATAATCAATTCCTTCTTCTTGATTATGACCTTTAGCCACCAGTCTAGCATTGTTTCTGACAATTACTGCAAATTCATCAAGTTTGTTCTTGAATACCCATTTTGTTCCAATGACTGGATGGTGATTTGGATGGGGTACCAAGTCCCATACTTGATTTCTTTCAAATTGATTTAATTCTTCTTCCATAGCAATAATTCAATCATTATCAGACAAAGCCTCTTCAACATTTTTGGGTTCTATCTCAGAAATAAAAGCTGATAATTGAGCTTCATTTAGAAATTTTCTCCGTGTCTGTACACCTTCATTCACTTTTCCAATCACTTGATTGAGAGGGTGATTTCTGATGTATTTCCATGACTTTGGTTGAGAAGTTTGAAAATGATCATCTGATGCATCCTCCTCAGGATCATTATCTGATGAAGTCACATTTTGAAAATCTTTTGAAATAACAATTTCATCATCTACCAAAGGTTTTTTCTGAGGTTCAGTTTCAACAAACTTGACGTGTATTGATTCCTCAACTACACAAGTATGTTTGTTAAATACTCTGTATGCTTTACTCCTATTTGAATAACCAAGAAATAAACCTTCATCAGCTCTAGGATCGAATTTACCAATATTCTCCTTCCCATTGTTGTGAATGAAGCATTTGCTCCCGAAAATGTGAAGATGGGAAAGGTTTGGCTTTCTTCCTTTGTACAACTCATATGGTGTCTTTTCGAGTGATGATCTGATGTAGGCCCTGTTGGAGATGTAGTAAGCTATGTTGATTGCATCTGCCCAGAAGACTTGTGACATATGTTTCTCAATCATCATTTCCCGTGCCATATTTGTTAGGACTCTGTTCTTTATTTCAACGACACCATTCTGTTGTGGAGTCCTGGGAGCTGAGAAGTTGTGATTGATTCCTTTGCCTTCATAGTAGGTTGCAAAGTCTCTATTTTCAAATTCTCCTCCATGATCTGTCCTGATTGGCACAATAGACATACCTTTCTCATTTTGGACCTTTTTGGCAAATATAGCGAATAATTCAAAAGTTTCATTTTTAGATGATAGAAACATAGTCCATGTAAATCTAGAATAAGCATCAACTATGACAAGAGTATAAAGATTTCCACCAAGACTTTTTACTCTTGCTAGACCCATTAAATCCATATGAAGAAGTTCAAGGGGTCTTTTTGTTGAAATCTCATTTTTGGATTTGAAAGATGATTTGTTTGGTTTTCCCATTTGACAAGCATCACATATCAAATCAATTTCAACTTTAAGCTTTGGAATACCTTGAACTAAATCATGTTTGATTAACTTGTCAAGTTGATTCATGTTCACATGAGCTAAATGTGTATGCCGTAGGTAACTCTCATTTGCTTGACTAATGAAACAAGAATTAGCAAAAGAGTTTTCTAAGTCAAGAGTGTAACAGTTAGCATCCTTGGGTGCTAGTAGTTGAATGTTTATCTTCTCCTTGTTAATGGACAGATCCTTCTTGTTGACAATGAAACATTCTTGTGAATCAAATATGACCCAGTTGTCTCTGTTAGTGGTTTGGCTTGCACTCAGCAAATTATGATAGAGCCCTTCAACGTGGTATACATCCTTCACTGGTAATCCATTTGAGTTGCCAATTTCACCAATCCTAGTGATTTTTCCAGATTGATTTCCTCCAAAGCTTACTTTTCCTCCATCCTTTGATCGCAAGTTGGTGAATTTACTCTTGTCCCCTGTCATGTGTCTTGAGCATCCACTATCAATGTGCCATTTGTTTGATTTGGATACTCTAAGGCATACCTGCAAAAATTCAGGTTATTGTTTTAGGTACCCAAAGCTTGTTGGGTCCTTTGAGGTTAGTTTGACATGTTTTAAACTCATCTGTTCCCTTGGGTATCCATTTATATGTCCCTAAAGTTTTTCCTTTCTTAAAGTAGTAGGAGGACGTTCTGTGCCCTTTTCTGTTGCAATAATTACATAGTGCAAAAGGTTTAGAGGTATGAATAGATTTTCAAAAATATCTGAGATAACTTTTACCTCCGTCTCTTTTCTTTCCCTTCCTGTTATCACTAATTGGGTTATATCCTCTTCCAGTTTGATCATTTACCACTTTCTGACTCTTTAAAATGGCTTGCAACATTTCACTACCTTTAGTAAACTTTTCCAGAGCCTTACTTAATTGCTCATTTTCCTTTTTCAGAACTAGGCACTCTGGACATTTTTCTGTGACTACATTTGATATGGGTTTCTCAAGTTCTTTAACTTTCTTTCTTAAATTAGCCAATTCTTTAGAAAATCTAAGTAATTCAATATACATTTCATCATATTCTAAATGTAACTCATCATAAGTTGGTTCAGCAATGATTACCTCTTCTGTCTCTGAATTTGCTTCTTCTTGAGCCACGAGACAAATTTTGCCTTCTGTAACGAACTGCCGCCCAGTTAATTAAAACATTTCATTAGGTAGTACTTCAGTCTCCAATTGAAGCTTATACAATCCTCTACATGGAAAAAAATACTCGTTTGACCAAAATATGGCTCAATTGATACAATTTATTGCATCGATTTGTACTATCATTTTCGAATTTTCCAGCATTTTTCCAGATTTTCTTCAAAATTTGAAAATACATAACTTTTTGTGTACACATCCAAATTAGGCAAAATATGGCTCATTTTAAAGCTTAGGATGTGTACTTTTTAACTGGAAAGTTTCATAAAATTTGGATCTTGTTTACCCAATTTTCAACTTAGTTTAACTTAAGGGTTTAATGAGGGTGTTGGACCCTTTTTCCACTTATTAACTTATTTACTTTAAATCATGGACATTCAACATATCCAAAATAATTATCCAACACTCATATAATATGCCACATGCTAAAATTGCTAGTACATAAAATTATACATCACAACTGGGGTACTTAATTACAAACTTTATCTCATAAGCCCATTCCCATATTAACTTGAGTCATTCCTCCACTTTTAGGACTCCTTCTTGCCTTTGCCTTTACTTGAGCATGGACCTAAAGGTTTGTATTTTTGGGGAGGATGAGATTTTTGGAAATCTCCGTAGCAAAATGTACTAACAGGCATATTAATATGCATGATTATTACTATAACTATCCATGACTATGAGCATATTTTACTACATACTGGTAAACTGAACTAGCATATGGCCAATGAAAAACATAAGCAAATATTTGCATATCAATATCACATAGCTCAAGCAACTCATACAATCATGGCAAACAATCATATTAACAATCATAAGCATTATTAATGTTAAAGTTAGTACAATTGCTACCTGGTATATTTAGGTTAGCTTGGGCTTACTTTGCTCTGAACTCCTAAGTCTAGTAGACTCTCATGATATCTCCCATATATATGAACTACTCTTTTCTTCCTCTCCATTTTCTCTTTTGTCTTTTTCCTTCTCTCTCTCTCTCTCTCTTCTTTCCTTTCTTTCTTTCTTTTCTCTCTTTTGGCACGTTGCTTTCCTTTCTTTTTCTCTTTCCTTCTTTCCTCTCTTCCTCTCTTGCTTTCCTCTCCTCCTCTCCTTGGCCGTCCGTGCTCCCTCTGATGGTCCTATTTATAGCCAAAGAATTTGGCTTGGCGGGCAAGCATCTTTGCTTGCTCGTCACGTACAAATTTTTATTTTTTATTTTTTTTTGCTCTGCCTTCTGGGTTCTATTGATATATGATAATACAATTTTTTATCAAAAACTTATACTACATAAATATCACCCCCCTTTTGCTCTTTCATATTGTATACTGATAATACCAATTGGATAACTCCAAGCCTTTCAAATTAATTAATTTCTTTTTCTCCTCTAATTTCCTTATGGAAATTCCTTTTGGAAATCCTTTGATCTCTTGATCAATCCATCAGCATAGGAAATTCATATAAGTCAAGAGGCACATGTCTAATTTTTCTCCATCTCAAACTCTTTCTACAAGTACCTTTTCGGGACTTCTCTGAGTTTTCCTGTACTTTTCATTACAGGCAAACTACCTTGAACTTAAGCTTGAAGCCATTTTTATAAATTCACATAATTCTCAATCTATCTTTCCCCACTTCTTCCATAATTATCCGATGCCTCTAGGTATTTTAAGTAATTATATTTGGCTCAAAATCCCATAATTTGCCAAATAGTAATTAATTACTTAAAAATTCAATTTGATGTTATTTCTGCTCGCTTAACTTCAATCTTGCCTCAAATATGTTTCCTACAATTTCTGAGCTATTGATCCTTGCTTTGGAATCAAATATTTAAGGCATCTCTAGATATTTTAATTAATTATTTATTAAATATCCGAATATTAAATAACCTTTAAAATTCCAATAAAGGTTATTCTTGTCATTCTGACTTGAACTGGGCATCAATTAATAATCAGTGGATTTTTCTCTATCTTTTGGGACTCTGTACAATTTTTTTTTTAATATTTTGGTCAAACTTTGACCAAAATGCCCTTTGACTTTTCATTAATTACCACAATGCCCTTGAATTTCATAAATGGCAACTTGGTACCTCGAATTTCAATATTTCCACTTAAATCTCATTTTTAAATGACTCTACCATCCTTAAATCTCTAAAGAGACACTTTAGTCCCTTACTTTTTCAAAATGACCATTTTGCCCTTATTTTTTCTGATTGGCAGAGTGTCATTGTTTTGCTCTTTCAGACCCTTAATTAATCCTTAGTCACTTGTTTAGCCTTTATATCCAGTTATCAAAAACTTGGATATTACAGTCAATCAACTGATTTAAGATAAACCACTGTTACAATAAACAACTTGCTTGTACATTCACCCATTAATAAGCTTCTTGCCCTTCTTTTGGCTTGTGGTTCCTCTTTAACCAAACCCATCATCCTGAGTCGAAGCTCCAATCATACTATGCTAATTCTAACAGCTCTTTGTGACCCTGATGATTGAGCTCCATTTGTTATTGATTTCCATGCTATTTTCAGGGTATTTAGCAAACTTCTCAGCTCATTTTTTACCATAATTGTGCTTAATTGGAAGTTAGAGTCTCGATTTTAAACTAGCTTGGTTTAAGGTAGAATTTCCATTAATTAACTACTAACTTCATTCAAAGTAAACTCTAAGCAATCGATACTTTAACCTATTGTTGCTCATTATAATGCGCTCTAACTGGAGCTAGGAGTAAAGAACAACAGATAGGAGTTGGAAGAAGAACTGCACTGAAGTAGTACGCTATGGTGAAGAAGCACACTTTGCTAGCTATCTATCTGCCACAGTTCACCACGGTGAAGTTTAAAGGTTAGCTGCTTGAGCACATTTGGACTAGTTCACTACGGTGAAGTAAATACTTGGCCATGGAAAAACCTTCATATCAGCAACCTGACCCAATACCCATTTGGAAATTTAACTTACCCACTAGTACAAACTGACCCAAGACCACCCCAAACCGGAAAATAACCCTATTTAGGGTAAGTTTCATTGCATGGGGAGCCACTACTCATTGCCAAGCCTCAACGTTCACTCTCATCCTGCTTCCTCTCATTTTCCATTGCCACCAAACCCTAACTCCCATTTTTCTACTATCATCTGCAATAGGTAGCTCAGGAGCATATCAAGTTGAGATGCTGCATTCTCCCATGAGTGGCTATGGGTAAGGGCTTGAGCTAACTGGACTTAAGAGGGGAGTATTTAATGCTCCATTCTAGCTATAGTTTGAGTTTCTCAATTTAGGATTTGTGACTTGTAGCTAAATCTCTTGATTATAGTTGTAATCAGTTGGAACTATTTTGTGCAAAGGAATTGATGAATGTAGAACTTTGTGCTTCAATATATGCAATTTCATATATTTTCTTTGTAATCACTCTTGTGCTCTTTGGTTCTTGCATGAGTTGCGCATGATTTTATGGTTGAGTTGATTCATTGAGATAGTTGCATTCAAACTATTTTCTGTTGCACACACTAAATGAGCTTATATGAGATTTTACTCAATGGAGTTCATTGAGTGAAAACCTAGACTCAATGAGTTATTGAGGTTTTGATCAAAGAAATTTAGTGAAACATTGTTCACCCTAATCAATCTCGAGCTATGATAGCCTAAGTCCAGTTTTCAAGAAGAACTTCTCATCATTTGAATCGTGTTTACCATTACAGCATCGCTATTTCCCAAAAATCCAAAAAGAAGTGAATTTGTATATTTATCTTAATGTTTACCATGATTGAAAACACTAAAAGGAAAACCCCCTTGTTTACTTCAGCTTGCATTTTATGATAGACAGTTAGCTTAGAGCATTGATAAAAAGGCTCCGGTGAAGTGAACGACCCGAGGTTGCACCCTATAGTACAATCCTTGGATAAATATTTTTGATTTAACCTCCAAGGGAAAAGATTTCAAAAGACAGAGTGAATCACCTGCAGACCTCTACTCTAGTGCTAAAGGTCAACTTCTTATTGAGGCAACACTTTCCCCATAATGAAGGCTTCAACCTTCTAATCATTCACATAGTACTCCACCTTTCATTATTAACTTACTACAAACATGTAGAGTATCTAACTAGCTAGAGGTACTTGGCCAGAGATTCATCCAGTGGCTCATGCTCCCCCTGTCTCATATAAGGAATTATGATTCCTTTTGTATCTTAGACAACCTGGGGAAATACTTCTCATGAACTCCTCAAGGAAAACCTCCTAGGTAATGTGGTATTTTTGGCTAGTAATATAAATTTGATATTTCTCTACCATCTATCAACTTCGCTCTCTAACTTATAGATTGCTAGCTGGGATTCAACTTCAAAGAATAACCCATTACCTGTAATACCTTTTCTTATCAGGTGTTCCCTCCATCTACAATTTGCACATCTATAAATCCTTCAAAGGATGGGGGACTATGCTTGCAGAACTTAGCAAACCACTGTTGAGCATGATTTGATCCAGCTATTTGTCCAATTCCTTGATCAGCTCCTATTGGTGGCTGGATTGAAGGTGGAATAGGTGGCTATTGTGGAGGCTACTACTGAGTAGCTACAACTACTGCATTGATTGCTATTTGTCTCTCGTCATCTTGGTAATCTTTTCACTCCCTCAACTTTAGCAATCATTGCATTTTGTTCATTGAGACTTTGCAATATCAACTACACCAGGTTATCCTGTCTAGGTTGGCCTTGAGGCTTTGCAACACTAGTATTTCTTATTCGTACCATCTTTAATCTTTTATTATACAACCACAAAAATTTTAACACAACAATGTATTAACATGCTCAATAGCACAATGACAACTAAAATGCAATTTATATCACATAGCTTAACTTTAATATTCACATACTTTACATATCCTCACTACCATCATCCTTATTCAGTCCTTACGGAATGTACTAGTTATAAGAGCTTCCAATTTCTCCAAACATAAATAAAAATTAGGGCAAGGAAACTCTGGCATCTCAATCTTTGCCCTAAGCAAAGTTCTTCACTTGTTATCATTACATAGTGGCAAAAAGACCATATGTCACTCCCTACAGCATCGACTGAAAGTTGGTCTAGCTCATAGGCTTCCCTGACCCTCTCTATCCAAGCTAGGTGAAATCTTCATCCTTGCAATACGATATGGTTTTGTAGTCCTGTATTGTTTGCTTTTAAGATGCACCCACATATTCAAACTTGGCGTGTCTTTTCAAACAGTGCACTATATTCTCAGGAGGAGCTCTATACTCTAAGCATGGATCCTTCGATTACCCATGTGACCTATTTGAACCTCTGGATGATGCTAACATATTGGACCCTACTCCAGAGGGAGTATCCTTTTGATTCTCTTCCATCTCTGGATCCTCCTCCATATGAAGGATTAGAGTACAAGCTGATATAAGCTGTAGTCAGACTATCATAGGTCTTACACCTAGACGGTTGAGTCACTTTAGTACTACTCTTTTGACTCATCTTTTCCTCCATAAACTCAATCAAAACAGGTCCAGTACACATTTAATATAAACAAGTCACAATCACACAAGCAATCAAACACATAGCAGTTCTATTTAGCTAGAACCACGCTCCAATACCGACAAATGTAACACCTTCTCTTATCTTACTTTGTTTTAGTTGGCCAGGTCTTATCTTTCTTTTTTACTCATTAGATACCTTAATTTGATCACTTGTAACCATTTCATAGACTAGAATTAGCCATCTAGGTGACCCCTTAGGTTTTTAAGCCCCATTTTGAAAATTCATAATTAATTCTAGAAAATTTAAAGCCAAGTTATTACCATCTGATTGAGCTCTATTTGTTATTGAATTTCCATGATATTTTCAAGGTATTTAGAAAACTTCTCGGCTCATTTTTTTTATCATAATTGTGCTTAATTGCAAGTTAGAGACTTTGGTTTTAATTATCCCAGTTTAAGTTAGAATTGTCATTGATTAATTACTAACTTTATTCAAAGTAAAATTTGGGCAATTGATACTTTAAACTATCGTTGTTCATTGCAGGGTTCTCTAGTGGGAGTCGGAAGTGAAGAGCACACAAGTATTGGATAAGGGAATGAAGAAGTTCGCCATGGCAAAGAGGCATTGTTCACCAGCTCTCTTGGCCATAGTTCACCGTGGTCAACTAATTAGATCACCGCAGTAAAGTCTCAAAACCAGGTATTGGACATCTCTGTGCTAGTTCACCGCAATGAAACCTTCATATCAGCATGACTAACCCGACCCCCATTTGGAAAATTAATGGACCCACTTATTCAAATCGACCCAAAAGGACCTAAAACTGAAAGAAAACCCTATTTAGTGTATGGGTAATTACTTCTAAAGGGGGAGAGGATCAGATAGCCTCCATTCACTCTCATTCACGTTTTCTTCTCCTTCCACTATCAACCAAGCCCTCACTCACATCCTTCCACTGATTTGCACCATAGGGAGCTCAGGAGTCCATCAAGTTGAGAGTGGCTAGGCATCTTTGTTTCTCTTGGGGACTGGCAAGGGCTTGAGTTCATTAGACTAAAGAGGGGAGTATATAAAGTTCCATTGTAGCTTTAATCTATGAATGTCTAGGTTTAGGATTTTATGATTGTTAGCTAGAACTCTTGATTCTAGTTTTAATCAAGGGTGATTTAACTTTGTTGAGATAAAGTTTTGATGATGATAAATGTGCTTTTACAAGAATTATGATTTAGTCCTTTTCAAAATACAATTGTTTTCAAAAGCACTCTCTGTGACACTCAAGTATTGGTGAAAAAGTTGACAACACTCTCAATACTCGAGTATTGTTGAGCAAAATTAGTTTCCTAAACTCAACACTTTCAATAGAACTCGAGTATTAGTGAAAGTATGGACAATGTTGAGATAATGTTTTGATGATGACAAATATGTTTTTGAAATTGTGATTGAATTGGTTGTTTTCAGAAAAGATTAAGTAAATTTCGAGTTTCAGTGAAATGTTTGAGAGAACTCGAGTTTCATGTGTTAGAACTCGAGTTACTAAGTTTAAAATTGTTTTAAAAATATCAAAATTTCAAGAGAACTCAAGTTTTGATTCAAGTTCTGTCAAAACTCGAGTTCTGGATGATAAAACTCGAGTCTCGGGTGTTGAAAAACTTTAGAAATACAAAACTCTCTTTAGAACTCGAGTTTGAATAAAAGTTTTAGTATAACTCGAGTTTCATGTTTTAAAACTCGAGTCTCGAGCGTTGGAAAATTTTTAGAAATGCAAAACTCTTTACAGAACTCGAGTTGAAGTAAAAGTTCTGGAAGAACTCGAGTTTCGTGTTTTAAAACTCGAGTTTTGAATGTTGAAAGTGTTTTGGAAAAACCGAACTCTCAGAGAAAACTCAAGTTATGTTAGAAGTTTTGACAAAACTCGAGTTTCGTTTTGTAGAACTCAAGTTTCGGGCTTTAAAACTTTGTTGAAACACAAAACTTCCATTCCGAACTCAAGTTACATTAAAAGTTTTGATAGAACTCGATTTATGGCTAACAGAACTCGAGTTTCAAAGAGAGAGAAACACAACTTCCTTTCAGAACTTGAAGTTTCGATGAAAGTTTTAGTAGAACTCGAGTTACGGCTAACAGAACTCGAGTTTCAAAGAGAGAGAAACGAAACTTCCTTCTCGACTTGAAGTTTTGAGTGAAAGTTATGACAGTTGTCAAGTTTTGGGATAATGGAACTCGAGTTTCGAGCTGAGGCGTAACACTGAACTTCAAAACTTCCTTCCAAACTTGAAGTTACGCTTAGAGTTTTCACAGAACTCGAGTTTGCCAAGCTAGAACTCGAGTTTCGAGAAGCATACCAGTGTTAAACTTAAAACTTCCAATGCAACTCGAGTTTCGTATAAATGTTATGTTTTGGAAAACCTATAACTTGAAGTTTTATGAAGTAAAACTCGAGTTTCGAAGGCTAAACACGCTGGAATTCAAAACTCTCAAGGAAACTCGAGTTACAATGAAAGTTATGTTTTAAAAACTGTCAAAACATGAAGTTTTGGCTACTGGAACCCGAGTTTCAATAAACGCTTCATATCGTGACTTCCTGGAACTTCTGAAAATCGAGTTTCAAGTTCTGCAACTCAAGTTTTATCAAAACTCTTATTAAAACTCGAGCTACAACAAAAGTTTTGAAGATTTTTACTTTGAAAATTTCCAAGAACTCGAGTTATGAGAAAGGAAAACTCGAGTTTAGTTTCCAACAGTTGTGCAACGTTGTCAGAAAGCATTATACAGATTTCAAATTGTTGTACTGTTCATGCAGCGTTTATTTAATCTCTTTGCCAGATCAAAAAGGAGCTACAACGGACAAATTCTAAGCACTGAGTCTAACGGAAACTTGATTGACTCCAACGGCATTTTAATTCTCCGCATCTATAAAAGGCAAAGCTGTGAAGAATGAAAAATACAGAGCAGAGAACGCGCACAGAAAACTCATTACACTTCTATTTCTTACTCTGTTTTCATATTCTCATATTTAAGAGCTTCAGTGTTTATCATTCAATTCTCATAGAGGAGAATATACTTGTTGTTCATTGATATTGTAAGAGATACTCAAGGTTGGAGAATCTTGAGTGAGTTGAGATACGAGCAAAAGTGTCCGTGGGTTAGTTTGAGTTAGGAAGGGGGAGAGTCCTTCTTCGGATTGGTTGTAATCTGTTGAGATTAGTGGATTTGAAAAGCTCAGTGGATTCTGAGGACTGGACGTAGGTCAGAGAGGGCCGAACCAGGATAAACCACTTTGTCCATTTTCCTTCATACTCTGTTTTACGCCTTTAACGTTGTGAAAATTTTATCTGACCAATTCACCCCCCCTCTTGGTCAAATCCGATCCTAACATTTGATATCAGAGCGGGTCTCTTGTGTAAAGGACTTAACAGTCTCAAGAGCTTTAAATGGCAGGATTTGGCCAACATGTTATCAGTGACGGAGCTTCCATCACTAGACCTCCAGCTTTTAATAGTCAACGTTTTTCATTCTGGAAAATCAAATTTCAAAATTTTATTTTGGCTACTGATTTAGATTTATGGGATGTTTTTGAAAAGGGAAACTTTGTTCCTCAAAAGAAAGTTAATGATGAGCTTGTTCCTAAAACTCGCACTGAGTTTGATGAACAAGATTTGAAGAAAGCGTTGCTTAACAGAAAAGCTGTTTTAATGTTGCAGGCTGCATTAAATGAAGATGATTTCTTCAGAATATGCACTCTTTCTTCAGCCAAAGACATGTGGGAAGCGTTGGAGATAGCATATGAAGGAACTGAAGCCGTAAAGGAGGGAAGAGTAAATACTCTCACAACAGAGTATGACTTACTTAGGATGAGAGAAGGAGAAACCATCGCAGAATTTGAAATGAGACATACTCATCTCATTAACAAACTAGCTGCCCTTGGAAAGAAATACGATCAGCGTACTCAAGTAAGGAAAATACTCAACATCCTCACTGACAAATGGGAAGCTAAGGTCACAGCTATTGAGGAATCAAGAGGAGAATCAATGATGTTTGTAGCTGCTCTCTTTGGAAGTCTTGCTGAGTATGAGAGCAAACAAAAATTTAAAAAGGAGCTCTCAGGAATAGAAGACAGAAGGAAGAAAGCATTGGCTCTAAAATCAACAAAGGAGAAAGAACCTGAAACAGAGCTTGAGGAAGAAGATGAAGTGGAGGATGAAGAATTAGCTTTGGTCGTTCGGAGATTCAAGAAACTCTACAGAAAAGATCAACCTCCTAGAAGATTTCAAAAAGGTGGCTTGAGCAAAGAAATTATTTGCTACGAATGTAATAAGCAAGGGAACATGAGAGCAGACTGCCCTCTGCTATCCCAACGAAACAAGGAAAAGAAAAGGTTCAAATCCTTCAAGAAGAAGAAGGCATACGTTTATGGAATATGGGGAGATAGTTCATCAGAGGATGAGAGCGAATCTAAGGAGGAAGCAAACATCTGTCTTGTGGCGCAGGAAGAAGAAAATTCAGAAACAGATGAGGTATTAATAGCTGAACCAACATATGATGAATTACGCTTAGAATATGATGAAATGCATGTAGAACTTCTTAAATTTGCTAAAGAGTTAGCTAGACTAAGAAAGAAAGTCAAGGAACTTGAAAAACCAGCTATAGAGATAATGACAGAAGAATGCTTAGAATGCCCAGTCTTGAAAAAGGAAAATGAACATCTAAGCAAAACTCTTGAAAAATTTACTAGAGGTAGTGAAATGTTGCAAGTTATTCTAAAAAGTCAGAAAGTAATAAATGATAGAACTGGAATAGGTTATAACCCAATGAGTGATAAAAGAAAAGGTAAGAAAAGATACGGAGGCAAAAGTTATCTTAAATATTTTCAAAAATCTGTTCATACTTCTGATCCTTTTGCATCATGCACTTACTGTAACAGAAAAGGGCACAGAACCTCTTCCTGTTATTTCAAGAAAACGAAAACATTAGGAACATATAAATGGATACCCAAGAGAACTCATGAATATAAATCATGTCAAACTAACCTCAAAGGACCCAACAAGCTTTGGGTACCTAAAACAATAACTTGATTTCTCGCAGGTATGTCTTAGAGTATTCAAATCAAACAAGTTGTATATAGATAGTGGATGCTCAAGACACATGACAGGGGACAAGAATAAATTTGTCAACC
>QFDD01005587.1:0-11927 GCA_006871305.1 Vachellia collinsii | reverse complement strand
CTATGACCAAGACCTGACGGGAGACCCACACCTGCGACCAGCGTCAGCGACCGCTCGCCCAGCGACGCCAACGAACGTCCGCGGTCCTTGCCCCCGAGAGTGTAGGACCAGACCGTTGTGATCCACCGATTGAGCGTCCCGACTGCCTAGATTCCCGGAGCCACGTCGCAACTACTTAACGGCTAGACGACTAGAAGGGATTTTATTTATTCCGATTAACTTGTAACTAGGGGGGA
This sequence comes from Vachellia collinsii, assembly GCA_006871305.1. NCBI lineage: Eukaryota > Viridiplantae > Streptophyta > Magnoliopsida > Fabales > Fabaceae > Vachellia > Vachellia collinsii. The sequence goes on along the minus strand of QFDD01005587.1, from coordinate 11,691 downwards.
CTCTCTTCGGACTCCTTTCCTCTCTCTAATCGAAAGCATTGTAATTCACTCTGAGATTCAATAGAGAACGATAGGCCAAGCCATTCGCATCCTCCGTTCACTTCGCACCATCCCTGAGTTCGGTTTCACGCTATACCTTCCGGTTGCACGCTGTTGGCGACCCGAACTTTCTTCCGAAACCTGGTTCTCCTGAAATCTGCACAAACAATAATTAAATAATTTATTTAATTCTTTATTTTTTAAAAATGTTAACTCACGTTTATATTAAAAGTCGGTTAGTATATAATATGAATGTCTTTGCCCTTCCAAACGTTAGTTATTCCTCTTCTGCAAAGGAAACACATATTTCAATACTGCCCTCCCATTTTTCCTAGTTAATGCAATTTTTAATCCTTTAGATTACTCATGTTTTGTGTTTAGTCTCCTAAAGAATAAAACTATCAGATTATAAAGATAAATATTTTAAATATAATCTATCATATATGCATGCTTTTTTATAATATTCTTATCCACGTTATTTGGATGGGTAGTGTTCCCAAATAGGCTTCAAGAGTTTGCCCATGACACTTAATTAATACTATGTTAGTTTGTTAATATAAAATTTAGTTGAATTTTTGGAGTAATAAAAAAAATTAAATAAATCACTTAATTACGACATGTATTTTTGAAATATTTATATATATAATTAGATTATAAATTAATCTATAAATCAAGTAAATTAGTTTTTAAAAAATGATAGATAGGTTGATTAACTCGTCTTTTTAACATCTCAAAAAAAATTAACTAACCCTTATATTAAAAAACGAATGTAGTATGATACTAAGAAAATAAGGTAAATAATTCTTCCCTTAATTTTGATTCTCCGTTAAACGTCTTTCTCCAGCACGATACATTCACCTTGTTACAGTATTGAATATAGTAAGTAAATATAACATAAGTTTTAAATAAAAAAAAAGCAGCAAACATTCTGTTCCATACAATTAGTCAAAGAAAGGAACCGACTCTTTTAAGGCTGAAGAGAGAACTTAAGACTGTGATTTTGATTGAGGCAAACCATAATCCTTTTTTAAAAAAAGTAATATATCATCAACACGTGTTGTCAAAAAACGAATCCAACGTCAGGAGAAGTTTACTGCCACTCCCGTTTATCATTTATCATCACCACACCCCCCTCTTTAATGATTCATTAGAAAAAATCTGATGCGCGTGATTTTTTTTAATGATATTTTCATTCAAAATTTCATCCTTAACTGCTACGTTTGAATTCTATTTAAATTTGATTTTTTAGAAATAAAATAAAATTAAAAAATTAGCCGTTCGATTTTTTTTATTACTTTCAATTACAGTTTATAAAAGCAAACATGATACATGCCTTTGGTTCTGTTCGGACGCGGGCGGGTATTTGATTATACTTATAATTTATTTCATTAGATTTTTTACATAAATAAAGATAAATATAAAAATTTGTTAAATTTTAAAGTATAGTTAATAAAGTTTTACATTTTTTTTCTGTCTATATGAAATATATTAATAGTGATTTATAAATAATAATTACTAAACTACGAATACATTGTTTGGACGTCAGTAATAACTTCCTACTTCTTAGGTATAAATATGTAATGTATTTTCTACAATTTTAAATGCGTATGAATAATTAACTTATTTAAAGCATGGAATTTGACAGTGATTCATGAGATTTAGACCATCCTGAATTTATTTTTATTCTTATTCTTAAAAACAATTATTGTAATAGGTATAAAATTCTAAATTAAAATAACGCTTTAATTATCACTTTCTTAAAAATGAATTTTTATGTAAAAATTGTCATTTAAAAAACATATGAACCGTCTATATCAGATAAACGATCACATTTATGAGTTAAAATTTATACTTATTCCGGGGATGGTTAAGGCAAAAGAAAAGAAGATAAAGGATATTATTAATTAATAAAGGATGAAATGGATCAAATTACATCAGTCGAAAAGATATTTGTTGGAGATATGGGAGAGAATTAAAGATAATCAAAATCAAAAGCCAAAACAAGAGGGTGGGAAAACTGAAGCGTATTGAAAGGGCGGTAAAATAAATTTCCGTCTTCGTTGCCGCACGCGGGATCTGTATTTCCCTCCGTAATCTTTTTGGACAAGGCACACCACAGAGGTGAGATGAGTGGGTAGGTAGATATGAGTTTTCTATCTGCTGTATATTTCTTCACCCTCGTTGTTTCCTTTCGCGTCCTCTCTTTTCCTAATCTTCTTCATCCAGAAAAATTACTGTAACAATTAACAGGTTTGAACGGGAATTCTTTTCTTTTCTTTTGTTTTTTGTTTTTTGGGTTTTTCTCCTTCCGTTGTTCCTTTTTCTCCACAAAACCCAGAGGGCTCTCTCCTGTAGTTTCAGCCCAACTCTCTAATCTCCTTATACCACGACGCTTCCTCCACCCTTCCTCCCTCATTCTTCAATATCCATCTCCGCCTGCCTCCCCACTATTTTATTAAACATAAGCCCGTCAACATTTTCTGGTCAAAACGCGCATCAGTTTCAGAACTTGGACCTTCCTTGGCTGAGCATATACCTCTTTTTTTTTAACTGCGTGCAACCTTTGGATGGGACACAGTCTCTTTCAAGATCGGACAATAATCTAATACTCTTCGATTGTTACACAGTAGAGAACCCAGTTGGAGTTTGGTTCTTTCTTTGCCATCTGGTAGTTGTCTGTAGCCTGCGAAAATTGAGTTTCTGGGTCTCATACTCATCCCAATTACATGAAAACCCGTTTCTGATTTGTGGATCATTGCTGGATTTTCTGTTTTTGATCTAGCCTCATCGGGATTGATCCACCTCTTGCGTTTTGTGGGATGACCATGAAGTCCGGGTCACTAGGAGACTGGAGGAATTACTTTCGAATTGCAAATTCTGATATATTCGATATAATTGACCACGCGATCATGGTGGCGGTCTCCGATTGTCCCAAGGAATTTAGATTACGAAGAGACGGGATTGCGGAACGTTTGTTTTCTTGTAGATTGACTCGTTGTGTGGGATGTGATCGATTAGAGTTGGCGGTTTCCGGTGATGATGAGGAAGATGGAGGTTGCAAGAGTCGTTTTGATCGGGAAGCTACTGAACTAGAAGCAGGAGCTAGTAAAGAGAGCAAGGTCAATAGCAGCAGAAATGATCATGGAGAGATGAACAGGAACCAAGTTAGTAATTTTAGTTTTGGAGAAGCTGAGGCATTGACTGATGAGATTGAAGAAGAGTCTCAGATAGTTGGGGAGGTTTTGAGGATCAAAGAGATTCTCCATAACAGCAAGGAAGAGGTATATCCTCTTTTCTAGAAATTATCTTCTCAGTTAGCGTTCAACCGTTCATTCCTCTCCGGATAAACAATTTGTGTTACAATTTATTTGATGTTAATCTCCTGAGTCCATTCCTGCTTCTGTGTTACCATTTATTCTGGAAGTTTGATGATATTTGACCATATGAGGTGGGTTGTGATATATAATTTCAAAGAAAAATTGTTCCTTAGGACATGTTTTAGTTCTTAAACTCCCTGGCCCGTTATTCATGGTGCTTTCTTTCATTTTACAACAGCCTGATTCAGTGTTATTTGAGTCATTGAGGAGGCTCCAGCTGCTGGAACTAAACGTGGATCTTCTCAAGGTTTGTATTGAATCTTCGATTGGTCTTTCAATGAGCCTGTCATGTGTCTCATGCTTTTTGGCTTCACGTTTTTGCTTCCCTTCAGCCCTTTATCACGTTCTTTAATGCTCTCAATTTAACCTTTTCCAGGGAACTGAGATTGGAAAGGCTGTCAATCCTCTCAGGAAGCACGGATCAAAGGATATCCGTCAACTTGCTCGAACTCTTATAGAGTATGAACAAATTCCCCAGAATGCCTGTTTGCCATGCATACAAGTTATTTCATCTGAACTTGTTGATGCAAGATCTTCCTTGCTATTCTTGTGCGGTTTTATCAGTGAACTCGAATGTTGGGCTGAGTCCTGCTTCAAAACATTTGACTTTGTTTTGTCGACCTATCTGTTTTCCATCTTTACCATCCTATCTCCCAAAGACCGATCATCTGCAGCTAACTATACTTATATATTGATATCATTGTCAATGTGATGACTACTTGTATGGTTTATTTATTACAAAACTGGGCATCTTTCGCTGCTGTTTGTGTCCTTTGTGTTCAAGTGCAGTACTTGAATGGCTTGATGAGGCTGTGTGGGGCGTGATTTATAACCAAACCATTTAGATCATACTCTAGGACAACTCATCTGTTCAATAGTTTATCATCTCATTCATTAGTTTGATTTAAACTCGTGGGGAATCTGTTTTGCATAGTAGACAACAACCTATACATTCTAACCATAGTTTTAAATTGCAGTGGCTGGAAAGCAATGGTAGATGAATGGGTCAAGTCCACAGCAGCCATAACAGGTAAAACTTTCTATCTGCATTCCTAACACAGCCATCAAGATATTCTGATCACTTTCACCCTCTTGATAATCAGTTGATGTTTGAAATTTGACTTCATTAATGATTCGTAGGTTCAGCAGAAGGCACCCCAGATTCAGTTAATCCATCAGTCGTTGATGAAGAGGAAGGGCTTCCTTCACCTCCTCTGGATGAAGGCGCCTTTCTTGCAGCTCCAACTGGTCCAATGGAACTCTCACAGGTAGTTTAACTATACGGTTCCCCCCCTTTTAATTCAGGGTTTGATGGTTAAAAACTGACCCCTCTCTTGTCATGGTGGATGTCACATTCCTGGATTATGCGAAGTTCTTTGATGGCATGGACGATGATGGAAGTGAGTTGAATTCACATTAGCTTATTCTTATTCTAGCTTGCTTTCTCAATTTGCTTCTCATTAAAAAATTTCCTACTTCTTTGGTTATGCTTATGATTGGGGAATTTTGTTTCAGATTTTCGACAAATTGGGGAATTCATCAAGACTCACGAACACATCAGAAAACCATCTATGGACAGTCAAAATGTGGCAAAGAGAAAACCTCAGGCTTCCAGTGAGGCCAAGGAGAGTAAATGCCATCAAATGAAGAAAAATGAGGTTGCTATGAGACAGAGTAAACCGGTCTGCACTGATTCTGGCCCTGGCAGGCCACCAAAATCCAGCTTGCAGCAAACAAGCAATACACGACTAAAGATGCAGCAGAAACAAGAGACTAGTGCTGTCCCAAAGAGGCCTGTTGTTGCTCAGCAAGATGTAAGGAAGAATCTCTATATGCTCCAATTTTTGTCACTATGAATTTTTTACTAACTTTATTTGCTGGTTGTCAGAAATTCAAGAGTTCAGATGATGTTTCAGTCCAAGAGAAATTAGAAGCTACTAAGAGGAAACTTCAAGAATCTTATCAACAAGCTGAAAATGGTACGTAATTTCTTCTCTGACATCCACGTTTGTTTTTTTTCCATTTAAATGTTTGGCCTAACTTTAAATATTAGTAGTTCAAACAGTCAAGTGGCTTCTGTGTGTCCAGAGATTTGGCTTACAAATATACAGAATTCGGAGCTTGAGTCTCAACTTATTATGATTATGGCGCTGCATGCTTTACAGTTATTATATTAATTGTTGAAACTTGTTTGCTTTATTCACAGCCAAGAAGCAGCGAACAATACAAGTAATGGAGTTGCATGATCTTCCAAAGCAAGGTAATGGTCACCGAAATCCACACTTCAAGCCTGGGAACCTCAACAAGCACTTTGCTCACGGACGAAGATAGAGATTTCCGTATGCAAGGAGAGGAACTACCTTAGTTTTGCGCAAGTCTGAAAGCTATGACTAACTAGTTTTGCCATGCTGTGGTCAAAACACAACACCACGTCCATGCAGTGGCTCTTTCTTTAGTCAAAAGACATTTGAGTACATAGAAATTTTGTTCATCCGCGATTGGCGAAGAGGATCCTAACTTCGGCACTCAACTGTCAACTTGTTTCTAAAATTATTATTGTCTGTATAGAAATCTCGGTGAATCCACTGTTCGATATTATCATTATAACTTTGTCATAAACTCAGTGGTCTTCCACTCTCATAATAGTTATGAACCCATTATTTCTCCCTTGTTCCCCCCTTATGTCTTTGCTTGTACGAATTATGCTGTTTAGTGTAAAGCAAAATCCATAAAGTTGTGCCATCACTTGTCTGGATGTTGTTACATTGCGGCCTAAGAAAAGAAGTTTGAAATAAACAATTATGAAAGGGGAGAGAAGACAAGCTAATAGTCTAAAGCGAAAGCAACAATTTTTGAATGAATGGGGCGGCGACAACGATCCATACCAGGGACTCTGGTGTTAATAAAATCAGATGAACCCATGCGTCGCAAGTGACCAAACCTGTGGCCGAATTTAATCTGTTGCGAGAGTTAACTCGAAGATATTGTCGCCTGGCATCAAAGATGGGAATATCTGTGATCTTGGGCTGAGATTCGAATTTTTGATGCCTTCAACTTTCTGTGATGCATTTTTTGGACTCATTTTCATTCTTTTTGGAAAAGTATAAAAGCTTGAGATAGGAGTCACCTAGCGGCCTTCCATGCGTGGGACTGGACATTTGATACTGTCAATTTTAATAGTGCCAACGTACATACACACATGATAATGGGCAGAATAAGGGGGCAGCACATGTCACAGTTGAAAGGCTATTTCATTATATATATATATTGGTTGGCTTTTACTTTTACTCTGCAATTTGCAATGTCAGTGGACTGGTAATCATCTCTTTTGGACGCGTTGTGCTTTATTTTGATCAAATAATGAAACATGATTTAGTCACCAACAGTAATAATATGTATAACTGTCTGTTTTGACAGTAACAGTAATTCACTCACACTCCAAATTGTTACCACCATTTATCTTCTCTTGACTCTTCTTCCATTCTGAGCATGTATGCCCCAAAAACACAAAAGAGGAAGGGGAGTTGCCTAGAATTCCTACTCTTCCTTTTCCCGACAGTGTCTATATTTCAATCAGGACCGTAATTCAATAGAGTATAAATAGAAAATCTGCTCCAAATTTGGAATTTAAGCGCATTAGGAAATGAGTCCAGGTGTGAAAGCAAGTAATGAGCCAGAGCGCACAGCTTATTACTATTGCCCTGTATATATTTATGCTATCACGATAGAATAATTTTTTTTGTAATCTAGATCATCGTTGTTTGACCCTTTTTCTTGATGTTATTACCAACCATCTAAACAATCGATTAATTCAGATAAAGCTTTTACAACTAGGATGCCTCTTCCCATGTTTTTTCCCCCTGTAAGACAGAATTCGAACTCAGTTCACCGCCAGATTAAGTAAATTTAGGTGGTATCACGATAGTATAATAATTATATGGAAAGAGTGAGGTGTACAGTGCAGAGAGAAGAGGCCAAAGGGGGTGCATTTTCTAATAAAGTGGAAGAATCAATGAATGGACCACCATGTTGAATTGTGGAGCTCTCAGATTTGCTGTCTCTTGTCCTTCTGATCTCTCTCCCATTTGAAAGCCACGTCTTTCCTTTTCTCTTCTTTAATTCATACCCCTATATAACCAAATATATTAAACTTTAATATCAATCCAAGAAACACAGACAGAAATATAAACATCAACTCCATACACAATGGCATTTTTTTGTCATGATGTTATTTTGAAATGCATAAATAAGCAAACATGAATGGTTCAATTTCTTCGCTTGTTATTCAGGTCAAAAAAATAAATAAATTCTTCGCTTGTTAACAAAGCGGAAAGAGAAAGGGGGAAAAAGAGAGGGGAGAAAAAAAATGAAAAGGGGCGTCACTTTCTAATTCCATTGGGAATAAAACGCAATATGGAAGAAATGGGAGGATAAGGCACGTGGCAGACGCGTTTGATCTTATCTTGTGAACAACGATAACCCACTCAGCGTCTCAACCCAATGCAAGCCAAGATTAACACAACACTAGTTCAATACACACACACACCTATATATTAATTAAAGACTAATCCTTCAACCAAAATTAGAATTTTCGCTAAGAGATGTGCTCATATTTAATATCTGATAATGTCTCGAATTAGATTTGTCTCCAATAAAAGGATATATATGTTTTAGTGGAAATATATATATTAACTAAATAATGAAGATATGCACAAATTTGGGTCACACAAGCAAGCCAAGCAATGACCAAAGCATTTGGAATAGAGTGATGTGCAATGTACCATCTCTCCCTCATTCAAAAATTCCATTTCTATGACAAAGCTGTTTCCTTTTCCTCTTTTTGTTCTTTTTTGTGATTTTTTTTTCCAAAGAATTTCTGATCTGGGATGTTTTAAGAGCTGTTGGTCAAAGTGTGGGAAAATAATCAAGCCCCCCCACCAAATTAATTAGGCTCCAATGGTCTTGACATACATTTAGTTATATTTTAATTAATTAATAATGGTACATACCACTATCTATTAGCCACCTCATAATTGGTGTCCCATTTTAAGTAGTTGAAATAATTCCCTTGTCTCTTCCATTCTTCACCTACTAAGCTTGCCACCTACACATTGATGATTGGTTGGACCAGGTATCAATCATAGTATTATTACAGTGCAGCTGAATTATGGATCATATGCATACACAAATATGATTTATAATCACAGATTAATAACTGTAATTAATGATTAATCATCAATAGAACTCAGGGTTATGTCAGGCTAATAAATTTAGCTAAACTATGTCTAATATACGGGTTCATTCAGAAGAGAGAGAAACATAATAAATAGAGCGAGTAGGGTGAGATGTCAATATAGAAAATGAAAAATAAAAATGGAGGATGGGTTGGTGCAGCAATCAATCTAATTCAGGTTAATTAGCTTTATATTCAAATAAGAAACAATAATAGGGTCAACATTTAATGCTTTGCAACTTCCTTCTACTGCTTCCTCTGCTAGTCCTCGTCGTCATTTTTTGTTTTTTGGTTTATATAAATTGCATTCCAATCACATGAGGGGTAATTATGTACGAGTGTATTACAAAATTCACTCATTTATTTTTAAAAAAAAGTCTTACTGCGATTTAGAAGTCTGAAGAATTTAGAATAAAGTTGCAAGGATTTACTGAAATATGTAGAGAAAGATGTATAAATATTAAAAAAAAAAATCAATGAAAAATGCATAATTGATGATGATGTAATTGTGTTGAGATGGAGTTAATTTGTTAGAAATTATCCAATCTGTATCCACACCTCACTTCATTTTTCAAGTGGATAGACTCTTGAAATCTTAAATAATCCTCACATGCTTCTCTGCATACGACATGTTTATTAATGAAGGGATAAAATGATTAAAAATACTAAGTTAATTTTAATTCACAAAAGAAGAGAGAAGGATGAATGTTTGACTTGGAGGGCGGAGCGGGCCAATCGAAGTTTGCCGACACCTTTTGAGTCCCATGGCTTGCAGCTGGGCAGCAACTCACTTTGTTTCTGCCCTTCGCTCCATATCTTGCTGTTAAACTCTCCCTTTCAAGTACCACATGATATATTTTTTGTTCCCTTTTTGTTTTTTGGGCTCTGTTGGTTTGAACTTTGAAGATTGATTGGGAGGTAAAAAGGTCACAGGATTGTTGGTGGGACAAGAAGCAGCGGATGCGTATTTTACAGTTTAAAGACGAAGAAGAAGAAGAATAATTAGTGTCTCCTGCGATCCAAATGGCGTGAGAGTGCGCTTCTGTGTTTGTGCCATTCAGTTCATTCACTGACCATATCGCACATTTAAGGGCAACCAAACAATGTGGGTATCATTATATATATATATATATATATATATCATCATCCATGTTACCACCCAATTGCACCTTTCTTTTTTAACTCTGTTCACTTCACATAACTTGGTTTCTGTTGGATCATGCTGTCTGTCACAGAGTGGGTCGCTTTTTTGGCCGCATCGCCATTGAAGTGTCTTCTGCCGCTGAACGTGACGCCCGCCAATACATTAGAATATAGTACAGATTCAAATATCACCGCTTTGCCATCGGTTATGTCTGCCCTATGAACGCCACCCCATGTTCATTTGTTATTATTGGAAACTAACGTAACAAAAGTAGTACGGGTTAAGATTTACTCCATTGCCAGAGTCTTCTAAAAATAACGCCCTGTCCTGTAATTACCCCTGGCCCCCACGTCATCATTATCAATGTTTCAACATAAATATACTTATAAACTACTACTATAAAATATCAAATTTATTAAGAAATACACTGTCATGTGTTAAAACTCAAACTTCACCGTCCAATTAGGCAATTACTATTAATCCAACATATTGCTAATGATTATTATTATTATTTAGTTTTCATTCACAGTAATTGTATGGAACTAAAAAAATGACTCACGGATGATTATATTTATGATATATGAATCATGCAACTCGCTATTAATTTTATGTATATTAAAATTGATGGTTGAATGCTTTTTCTAAGATTCCACGCTTCTCCCCGGACCATCACCTACAAGGCCCGACAAGGTTTGGGCCCAATGTTTAAGGGAGAATTTTCCGAGTATTATTGGGAATCGTGACATCTAACTCAACCGAGAAGGCCGTGAGCCAGATTCAAGATAAGGACTGGAATGCGGGAAACAAAGGACTCTACCGATTTAGGGTTTGTTTGCCAATCAATTCTCAAAATCACTTTCACGCAAGCCGAGACAAAACTCTCTCACATACATACCTCGGATTCTGTGAAACCAAGGTTTGAAACCTAGATTTTGTTACTTCCCAAACAAGCCCTTAATAAGAATGACACGCCACCATAGCATTAAGAAATAGCCAAAATTGAAAAGCCCATGCACAAGAATGGCAAAATATCATGGAAAACACGACCCAACGTCCCAGAGGAATAACAAATAAAGCCAATGTGGAACAAACATGTAGGCAATGCATCATCACTACTCTCAAGACATTCTACCCAAACTCGCACTATAATTAGAAATTCTACTGCGCCAACTTCATTTCTCCAAATCACGTTCACTCACCAGCCTCCCTAAAACCAGAGCTAATTCCATTCTTCAGGTACAAGTAGAATAGACATATTTAGGCATCATATTGCGCAGCGCAATAAGTAGGAGATATCTCATATCGGCGTAGCACTTTATTTAGCTTCCCTTCACATATGCTCGCCCATATCCTCCTCCTCGTCTTCGTACTCGCCTTCGTCCTCTGCAGTGGCATCCTGATACTGCTGATATTCGGACACAAGGTCATTCATGTTGCTCTCTGCTTCTGTGAATTCCATTTCATCCATACCTTCCCCAGTGTACCAGTGCAAGAAAGCCTTCCTCCTGAACATGGCAGTAAATTGTTCGCTCACCCTCCTGAACATTTCCTGAATGGAAGTTGAGTTCCCGATAAAGGTGGATGCCATAGACAGCCCCCTGGGTGGGATGTCACACACGCTTGACTTCACATTGTTCGGGATCCACTCGACAAAGTAGGAAGAATTCTTATTTTGAACATTGATCATTTGCTCATCTACTTCCTTGGTGCTCATCTTACCCCTGAACATGGCTGATGCGGTCAGGTAGCGTCCGTGCCTGGGATCAGCAGCGCACATCATGTTTTTGGCATCCCACATTTGCTGAGTCAGCTCTGGAACTGTTAATGCGCGGTACTGCTGGGACCCACGGGAGGTCAGGGGGGCAAAGCCAACCATGAAGAAGTGAAGACGAGGGAAG
>QFDD01005586.1:0-11348 GCA_006871305.1 Vachellia collinsii | reverse complement strand
TTTTTGATGGAGGCTTGATAAAGTTTTGCTAAATGCTCAGGCGTACGACATAGGCGTGACCAATGCCCTTTCATTCCACACCGATAACATTTATTCTCAACAACTTTTGAAGGGCCATGCTTGTCCATTTTCTGCCCACCATTATGGTTCTTCATTTGGTGGGTATTAGAATTATTATTATATTTACCTCCATGAAAATAATAATTACCACGTCCCTTGCCACGGCTTCGACCACGTCCATGCCCACGACCACAAGCATGATAATTATGACGTATGCTCACATTCGCTTCAGGGAATGGAGCAGATCCAGTGGGACGAATCTCATGATTTTTCATCAATAGCTCATTATTTTGTTCCGCCACCAAAAGACATAATATTAATTTAGAGTACTTTTTAAAACCTTTCTCTCGATATTGCTGCTATAGGAGCATATTCGAGGCATGAAAAGTAGAAAATGTTTTTTTTTCTAACAAATCCGCATCAGTTATGTTTTCATCACATAATTTCAATTGAGAACTTATCTTAAAAATTACGAAATTGTATTCACTTACAGTCTTAAAATCCTGTAGCCTCAAATGTATCCATTCATAACGGGCTCTAGGTAAGATAACCGTTTTTTGGTGATCAAATCTTTCCTTTAAATTAATCCATAATTCTAATGTATCTTTTACTATTAAGTACTCAGCTTTCAAGCCCTCATGAAGGTGGTGGCGAAGGAAAATCATGGCCTTGACCTTATCTTGGCTTGTGTTTTCCTTTCCTGGTAAAATAGCATCACCTAAACCCTTAGCGTTTAGGTGGATTTTAGCATCCAAGACCCAAGATAAATAATTCTTTCCTGAGATATCAAGCGCTGTGAACTCGAGTTTGGCAAGATTGGTCATGATTTGAACTAAAAACAATAATATCAATTAGAATCATGATAAAATTGATTTAAAATATTAGAATTTACAAATCACATATAGAGAAACATAAATATACTTGTGTAAAAACAAATAAGATAATTACATATATATATATAGATAATTAAAAACATCAAAACATAAATAAGGAACAAATAATAAATGTGATAATAAATAAACAAAATGTAAATAATGATAAAAGGAAAATGATGATAAAAACATAATGACAAATAAACAAAATGGTGATCAAAGATAATAAAAAATAAAATAAATAACAGAAATAAATGAAATGTAAATAAAATGAAATAGCTTAATATATAAATGTAAATAGCAATAGAATTAAAATAACAAAATATAGATATCAAATAAATAAATGAAGTGTAAATAAATAATATAATATGACAATATGACATAAATATCTATAGAAGGGGGATGGAAATATAGATATAGGGATGTAGAGAAATATATATACACACACCAATAAATATTAATGTAGCAATAAATAAATAAGTATATATGTGACCATATAAATAATATCACAATATGAATAAATATATAAAAAAACAAGTAGAAAGAAGGGAAAAAATGATAAACAATGATAACAATAAAGTTAATATTAGAGTAATATACATACATATACATATAGGTATTTATTGATATATATATATAAGTGATAGTGATGTGAGTATAACCATAATAAAATGAATAAAGAATAATAAAAAAAATGAAAGATAACTTGGGAGATGGAGTGGGAGTGAAAATAAATATAAGTTACAAGAACAATGAGTAAATAACAATAAATAAATAGCAATAAATGGCAATAATAAGAATGATAAATACAAGAAATTATTAAAGATAAGAAATAATAAAATATAAAAAAAATTAAAAGTCTCATGGCTTTAGACCACTGATGACAAATTAGAAGTCTCATGGCTTCAGGCCAGTGATGACAAATTAGTATTATATGACTTCTGGCATATAATAAAAAGAATATAGCTTCTAGCTATATTGCACGACATATGGCTTCTGGCCATATGATATCACAATGATATGACTTCAGGTCATATGTTAAAATAACAACAATAATATAAATAACTGGTAAAGAAAATTAGAATGATATAATAGCAACAACAATTTCCAATCCTAGCCATGGAATCCGGTGTTTTAAAACATCCGGTAAAAGAATTAACTAATTCCATATAGTGGCTCACCGGATTATCCTAGATTGATCAAGAGTATATAAATTGAATATACAATAAGAGATAGAAGAGAAAATTGTTAAGGTAACTTTGAGATAAGTATACCTTTGTTAGAACTATCGTGCTGATAACGTGATAGAAAATGAGAAAAGTTTAGAAGTAGAAGAAGAGAGTGGAAGAAAAAATTGAGAGAGGAAATAAGGAAGTCTATCTCATTTCATGTGTGTTCAAACACCTTGTACATGACCTATTTATAGGCCTCAAACCCTTAAAGTCTAATGCTATGGTTACAATGCTATAAAGAACAAAGTAATAACAATAACCATTAGAAATTCCTCTCAAGCAATTCATTAGGGAGGTTATGGAATTTGGTATTTAGGGGGAGATAATGCTAAGAGGAATCCAAAGTGCTCTGTGGACATCCATATTTATATATATTCTCATAACAAATGATAACTTATTATAAGTTTTATTTGATGTCAATATGCAATTTAGATCATGTTTATTTTACAAATAAAAATATTTATGTCTAAATTTATTACATTGTAAAGCCTATTTCTTTCTTCTTTTTTTATTTTAGAACATACATCCTTTTACTAAAAATAATTTTATTTGAGGCATCGCACCGTGAGATATAAAAGTAGTAATTAGAACCTTAAATCATTATGTTATAAACCAAAACCAAACCAAAAGGCCCAAATGGGAAGCGTTTTATATTCTCATTATGCACATACGTAAGTACATATGCATGGCATTGTATGGGGCCTAATTAACTAATTTCAGCAGATAGATTAACAGAGATATAATTAGAATAAACTTGGTTTGAGACCCATCGGTGATTATTTTAACAGTATTTAACAATAAATATTTTTTTTGGTCTAGAAATTTTATGAAAGGAATCGGGCTTACCCACAATCCAAAAGTAGAGTATCTAACTCATAATCCACTGAGATATATCCATGCGGGTACTATTGTATGACAGTAAAACCTTTTTATCTGGCCACAACATTATTTAGCAATAAATATTTTTTTTCTAGAAATTTTATGAAAGGAATCAAGTTTACCCACAATCCAAAAGTAGAATATCTAACTTATAATCCACTGAGACATATCCCTACAAGTATTATTGTATGACATGTAAACTCTTTTTGTCTGGCCCAACAGTATTTAACAATAAATATTTAATGTTAAAAAAAGTAAACTAAAAATTGGTTGGGCCCTACGTCCTTCCAAATAAAAAATTGAGGTTCACCTCCTACTTGTGTCTGTCTTATGTTGCATCTACATCATCCACAAATCCCCTTTTTTTTTTTGGGCTGCAACTCTATTACTCATATATTCATATTCTCAGAGATTGTTCTCATATAACAAGAAAATTTGGCTTAAGTTGATTAATAATTTAACATTATTTGAACGGAAATGAGAATCATATCAATAGTTAACAAGGTAAGCATTGCAACTTATATCAATATAGCAATCTAACCATGAATTATCTTTTTAACAGACAAAATTCACAGCTTCCTGATGTATGATTAAACCGTTACATTTGAACTCATATCAAGAGAAATTAATAGTTTACCCTTATTTATGCTTTCATTCTAATTTTTTTTCTTATTTTATTTTAAAGAAAAGACATTTCTTCATAAATTTTATATTTTTACATGAATAGTATAATGTTTATAATTTATAGTTATATAAAAACACCAAACCCTGCACTTACCATCTCAATTCAATCACTACCCGTTTCAATGTTTCTATGGATTAGCTTTCTTAATTTTACAGGAATAAATTAAATTAATGGAATGAAACAAACAAGTCGATTAATTTATCTCGCGAATTAATTAATTTCGCTTTGCATGAGTGTCGGCTGTCTCAAGTTGCTAAGCTTGGTAGGAATCTGATCGAAGAATCCTGAAATCTTAAATAATAAAGGTTTGAAATTAACTTTAACTAAAAGTGCATTATACACTTTATAGTTCTCAGAGATATAAAAATAATTATGAACATTTAAAATAAGAACCATTAAATATAATTTAATATCATTATATATGTATATGCAAAAATCATGTGGATTCTATCCCAACAAATAATGGTGTTACATTGTATATAATCAAACATTCACACCAACCATATTTACATCAATCCCTCCCTAAAAGAAATAATAAACATGGCATTATTTGTGCAATTATATAATTATATCCATAGCAGTAGGTACAAAATTTGGTGAGACTTTTTTTTTTTTTTTTGTCCAACTTGTTGCGCCCTCATCATGCTCTCCCTCCTTCTCTCCCTCCCTCCATGTTCACCCCAACAGCCACAGTATAATTAAGGTCTGAACTTGAAACACAAGCTATGAATGAACGTTTTTTAATCTCACCAATTTACATTGTTGGTCAGTCTCTGAGATAGATATCCATGAAGCCAATTCATTCTCATTGGACAAGTTTTGTTTGCTTGAGTTGTTTTCTGGGAAACACTTGCCTAACTTCTGCATGATGATCATCACTTCTATTGCTCCCATGACAACCATTATGGCCAGACGCCGCCGTCGAGTTAGCTCCGGTCACATTCGGTGCTTCCGCCGGTGCATCAGTCAACTCCTCCGTCGCGCACGGCCGCGTTGCAGTTGTTGTTGTTGTGGTTTCTTTGATACGATACTCTATGTGACCCATCATTAATCTTCTATCATCCGCCACTACCTCCGTTGAATTTCCTGCAGATTAGAACGAGAGAGAGAGAGAGAGAATCACAGGTATCAGTTTCACATGTGTGGGCGCGTATATACATATATATATATATATATATATTAGCCTGCAAGAAGAGAAATATATATACAGCAGGTTCCTGAAGGGAGGTGTATAATTACCATATAGATCGATCAAGTCCTGCTTTGAATTCTCAGACAAGAGAACTAAGGTTGGTGTGATGATTGTGAGGAAAGCCCAGAAGACGAATATTGGAACTATGGTTCTTTCACTCATTTGCAGGAAATCAAAAGTAAAAACTGGTTGAACTGATTTCATGAACCTTTGTGGAGTATATATAATGAGACGAGAATAAGAGAGGAGAGATGTGTGTGTGTGTGTGTGTGTGTGGAATAAGATGATGATGATGTTCGATCTTAATTAGCTGGCCATGTTTAAACAACGTTTGTATAATGAAAATGTGAAACTTGAAATCCCATTTGATAATAATTACGCAACTATGTATTATAATATTGTTTAGAAGGGTCAAGGTTTAACAACTAAACGAGCACGGTTGTTGGGGGGTTGTTATAGACATTGCTGGACGTCGCTGGTTTAATTAGACAAATTCTTCTTCAATGAGTAGAGTATCCCCATCCATTATAGATTTATATAGCAAAAGAAAATGAAAACTTTGTGCAAGTACCGTAAGGGTAAACGCATTCTAGTGCTATAGCAAAATTGACTTTTGTCTACCTCCTTAAAACATACGGTATCCACTTCATACTAAATACTTGAAAAAAACTCATTCACTTTTTTTTTCAGAGAAATAATATCTTATGAGTCTCAAAAAAATCCTTCAGGTTTATTATTGTACCATTTTCACTTGTCATTAATGTCATTAAAATCTGTCAAATATTTCATTTGCTTGAATCTACCTTTTTTTAATAAACATTAAATATCGTACTATTGTAAATAATCATATCCAAAGCACTTTTTGTACCCGCGCTTCTCATGAATCCTAATACTATATATTTGAGCAACCAACTTGAATCGAAGCTTTGCGGTCAGAATGCCTCATCTCAGGAGTCTTTTCTAACAAGGTGTCATTTAAACTCAAATCACTTAATTTGTAATCTAACCGGTTCATCATTATACCAAGTACCCTTTGATATCTTGTTTGAAATAGTGATCAACACTAAATATGAACATGTTTTCAAGTAAGGATTCAAACATTAATTCATCATGTTGCATGAAATCATATACCCCCGAAAACCGGTGTTAGTCATGAACCAAAATGATTCCTTAAAAACTGTGACCCGCTACTCTTTCCGGTTTGATGAGTCTGGCTTTTAAAACATTGTTTGGAACATGGAGGCCGCCCAAATGATTTACAATTTCTAAAGATCCAAATTTAATGTCAGCCACATTATGATGCATGCATAGCGCACAAAAACTCAAATCAATTTTCCAGATGATTAGTCACAACCGTTCAATATCCATACTAAAAGACGGAGTCCAAAACCTTGAACTAACTTCATAACTTCCTTCTCAATCAAAGACAAGGCCAACATCCTGGGACAGACCAAGAAACGCCGGTAGATAAAAGTCTTCGAAAAAATCAATCTTGGAATCACAATTCACAAAGTCAATAAAATAACAAATCATCTATAATTACTTCCAACGAGTGATTGACCTTCATATGTACTAAAACTTCTAAAGGCCCACAACCTAAACTGTGATTTCCTGTCCAGACATAAGGAGTTCAAAGTTTCAGTCCCTAGAAATGCCTTACTTCTTCCCTGAGTACCTCTGCCAAGGGGAAAAAAAGAACAGAACAGGATTCACTCATTTAGGAACAAAAGATGAAGAAATAGAAATCAAGTCAAAGTTGGTGATGGCAACAAAAATGCTAAACAGCCAGAGCTGTCTCTCACCTGCTTTCCAATGTCCAACGGGACATATTTGTACTTAATCATGTGCATAATTTGGCGCTTCATTGTGAGGAAGAACAGGACAATCCAATAGAAGAGAAGTATGGGCCAGAAAACCGGGACATCGAGCACAGATATAAATGTCATAAGGAAGCCGACACAGAAAGCCTTCGTTATGGCATACCTGAAACAAGAATTCATTCAAAATCAACAGCAGAAATCAGAGTCTTCCATTAAGAAAAAATTGATTAAATCAATTTGAAAATTGCAAAAGGTCAATTTTATTAATAAAAACAAGTGACCTGCGGTCACCCCCACCATTAAAGATTAGGGACAAGGGACTACTACAGAATCAACCTCAACTAGTCTAGGCCATGAGGTTCTTTCTTTAACCAATCCATGTACTTGAACTTCTCAACTCATTTTTTATATTCTTATTTGCCACTCATGCTTCCAAAACGCTTTCCGCTAAAATGTGCTTTAGATAAATATATCATTACATATATCATAAAGACAACAGGGGTATAAACAACCTTTTGGCCGGAAAACTCATCTTTAGGTCCTGGAAGCTTGTTTACAAAAAGACAATCGAATATAAAGAAGCTAATTACAAGTAAAAAAAAAAAAAAGTTTCTTCGACCAATTAAGAAAACAGATATAAGCACAAAGAATCTGAAGTGATTCTTTTTTTTTTTTTTTTTCCGGTGATGAGTGATTCTTTTAAATGCTTATGAACATTCAAATCCATCTCAGTACGTCAAATCTTAAAATAGACTCTTAATGACTGAACATAATCTCCAACATGCATGGGTGAATTTATGTTAAGTGTAAATAGGTAGATAACTGATAATAAGCTGATTAAGGTGTAAATTGGCCCCCAAAAGTTTTTTTAAAGAATGGGGCAACGTTGCTCTAGTTCGAAACTTTGGGCAACATTGTTACTGAAGGAATACTTTCAGGACAAATTTGTACCTTAACCCTTAATCATATCCAAACTTTCTATGTTATCTTTATAAATAGAAACTCCACAGCTGGTTTGCATGCCACACATTTTAGAAAGAAGTGAAGCAATTGGGGAACCTTATGATAAAAGAAATCCTCTACTCTAAACAGATATGTACTATACAGCGGAGAAGGCTGTAAAGGGAAAGATTATATTCAACATGGTAACAATTTATTCCCTGTTGCCTGTAGGTGAGAAGCAAGCATTTCGTAAACGTCCAGCACAAATTTCTAATAATATTCATTTACATCGCCAACATGCTCTGATCATATTAGCACATCTGATTCAACATGCATCCCAACCCAAGGATCAAAAACCACACCATCAATGGGAGGAAGGAAAAAACCACAGCATCTCACAACTCCTTCAACTAGCATGCAATTTCAATTACAGCCAAAGAAAATCCCAGATGATTCTGTTCTTCCTTAATGATTTGATTAAATAAGTTGACACATGCAATGAGTCGAAAAAATGTTTCAGTTGCCTTTGTGCGCAAATTGTCCTCGAACAAAATTTTAAAATAATTACCCTTTAGGTTCTCACAAACTAAATTGAAGCTCCTTGAAGTTTATAAATTGAAATATACTTTGCAAACATCTGTCATATTGTCAGCTTAAATAATAATAATAATAAAAAAAATCCACTACCCAGCAAGAGTCTTATTGGTTAAACAACATAATTACTAACTAATACAACAGCATTCTGAAGTACTTCATGAAAGTCCCTAGAGGTAGGAACAGAGAACATACGCAAGTAACAGAACCAACATTATACTAAAGCATCCTCACTGCCCAGTTAGCTGCCCCCACACGTAAGCATTATTAGCAAAAGAAGCATACAAGCTAAAAAGTTTCATAATAACTTCTGTAAGAGTCAATGTTAGATATTACCAGAACTTGAACTCTGGAAGGCGACGAACAAATGGCTTAAACTCATCCGAGTCCTTAGTGGGCAATGAAGCCCCATCCATAACTTCGAGCTCAGGATCAACCTTGGGTGACATAAAACCAATCAACAGATTCAGGATATAGATGCCTAGGCCATAGGACACAACGTAGAAGCCTCGAACACAGTAAACCCTTAAGACATAAATGGCGGCCACAACAAGAGTTCCCAGCCACCTCCGAGCAGTGTGAGGAGTAGAACGATCCAAATAGTACTGAAATGCCGCGGAAAAATCATTCCTCCACTGAGCAAGAGG
This sequence comes from Vachellia collinsii, assembly GCA_006871305.1. Taxonomy (NCBI): domain Eukaryota; kingdom Viridiplantae; phylum Streptophyta; class Magnoliopsida; order Fabales; family Fabaceae; genus Vachellia; species Vachellia collinsii. The sequence continues at coordinate 2,425 of QFDD01005586.1, read as the reverse complement.
TGCCACCGCGGAAGGGACATCGCTTCCAGCTTCTTCCATGAAAAGCTAGTCTCGGAAGCTCCTTCTGGTATAATCCCATGGAAAATTTCAATGCCCGTAAAGAAGAGACAAAATGGTTCTCCATGCGTATGAATCATAATCGCATAATTAAAGCAGTCACGGGAAAGAAAATGTGCTCCCTAATTAGAAAGATTAAAACTGTGAAACAAAATAATCATACGTTTTCTGAAGGTACAGCCAGAAGAATAGCCGAGTAAGCTAACTTGAACACCACAAACAAGTTCAAACAGGGTTTAATTTCATGCAAGCCCTAAAATCGATCAATCAATTTCATCAAATCCACTGGTAAGACGAATCATGAAGTTTACATCTTTCCAAAAGAGGAATAAATAAATGAATAAATTATGAATTTGGGTATGGTTTTAGATTTAATCCCGAATAGTATCGTCCATCCATATCCAAGGATCAATAAATGGAGGAGTGAAAATTTTTACCGTCAAGAAATCTTTAGGTTGGAAGCAAACCAATGTCGGTTGTCTTGTTGGGTAAGAGCGAATCAAAACAAAGGGTCGTTTTCCTTTCTCCATATCCGAACATCGATTTCCTGCTTCCCTGGGAAAAAGGAAACGCACCGTTTTCCATAGTCTCACGTCTCAAGTCTCAAACTCAAGTGATTTTAGGAAAAAATTATGGGAAAATGATCGGTAAATATCTTCTGAAATTCCTAAATCCCAGATGCTGCCATAAATAAGGTAGAGGATGAATTGCTGTCAGGTAGCATTTTGGGTTTTGTATATTTATGGGAAAAGACATAAATACCCTTAAATATTTGAAAAATAAAAACATTTTCACTTCTCACCAACTTCCCACTCCGACAGAAATGCAACGTAACTCTCTCTCTCTCTCTCTCTCTCTCTCTGTGACAGAAATGGCATGTACCTCACTATGTCTATGTCCTTCCATTAAGTAACGTATTGACAACTGTTCCTGGTTCGTTGACAACTTTATATATGGTATTGACAAGTTAACTTAAGCTCTTGACAACATTTGACAGAAATGCCATTAAACATTTGAAAAGAAAAGGCCTTCTTACTTTTCTCTCACTTCCCACTCTGACAGAAATGTGACTGAAGCTCTCTCTCTCTCTCTCTGACAGAAATGACATGTACTTTACCGTGCCCATGTCCTTCCATTAAGTAACGTATTGACAATTGTTCCTAGTCTATTAACAACTTTATATATGATAATGACAACTTAACTCAAGCTATTGACAACACTTGAATTGATCAGACCCTGATGCTGTTGTTTTGTTTGTTGACAACTACGAATAGCGGATTGACAACTTTAACATAATTAATAACAACTTTTTTTATCTTTCTTACAACATGTATTTCACCTTGCCCATGTCCTTTCATGGAGCAACGTATTGACAACTATTCATGATCTATTAACAACTTTATATATGGTATTGACAAGTTCATTTAAACTATTAATAACATCTGAACTAATTAGACCCTCTTCTGTTGTTTTGTTGTTGACAACTATGAATAGTGTATTGACAAGTTTAACATAAGTAATGACGACTTAGGTCATATTTTCACTTCAACATCTTAAAAATTTGCAAATGACAAATGAACATTAATATTTAATCTTCAAGTATTGTTTTCTTCTAATTACCAACAAAAAGTTCATATTACTTACATAAGTATAACCTATATACCACAAACATTAATTGACAGTATTGACAACAACATTTGTCATTTGCAAATTTTAATGTTAATGTGGACTTTTTGTTGGCAATGAGAAGAAAACAATATTTAAAGGTCAAATGTTAATATTCATTTGTCATTTGCAAATTTTTAAGATGTTGAAGTGAAAGTATGACCTAAGTTATCATTACTTATGTTAGACTTGTCAATACGCTATTCATAGTTGTCAACAACAAAATAACAGAAGAGGGTCTGATTAGTTCAGATGTTATTAATAGTTTAAATGAATTTGTCAATACCATATATAAAGTTGTTAATAGACTAGGAATAGTTGTCAATACGTTGCTCCATGGAAGGACATGGGTAAGGTGAAATAAATGTTGTAAGAAAGATAAAAAAAAGTTGTCATTAATTATGTTAAAGCTGTCAATCCGCTATTCTTAGTTGTCAACAAACAAAACAACAGCATCAGGGTCTGATCAATTCAAGTGTTGTCAATAACTTGAATTAACTTGTCATTATCATATATAAAGTTGTTAATAGACCAGGGACAGTTGTCAATACGTTACTTAATAGAAGGACATGGGCACGGTAAAGTACATGTCATTTCTATTAGAGTGGGAAGTGAGAGAAAAGTAAGAAGGCCTTTTCTTTTCAAATGTTTAATGGCATTGCTGTCAAATGTTATCAATAGCTTAAGTTAACTTATTAATACC